>CM031241.1:460349241-460461713 GCA_018340775.1 Taxus wallichiana var. yunnanensis
CCTTTACCTTATTTATTTTATACTTAACATTGTGGTGAAACATTTTGGCACGCTCTATCCATAGAGGAGCCTATCACACCTATTCCTCTATCCACAAAGGAGCCTATCACACCTACTCCTCTACCCACGGAGGAGCCTACCCCACCTATTTCTCTACCTACCGCAAAGCCTATCTTTCATGTTCCTCTACCCAAGGAGGAACCTATCTCACTTGTTCCTCTACCCAAGGAGGAGCTAACCCTATCCACCTTTCTACCTAAAGAGGAGTCCACATCGCTTGTTTTACCTTCTCCTCGACCCATAGAGGAGCCACTCTTATCTCCTCTTTCTATAGGTGATGCTTCTCCAGGGTCTTCCAAAATCTAGTCGACCTTCTTACATCACTCTTGCCTATTGAATGAGAGGTGAAAACCTTCCCTGTATCACAAGACTCAAATTTATGGATGGGTTTCACCACTAGTTCATCGTCTTCTAAACCAAAACCATTCTTGCGTTTGGTGGACCGATTAGAGTATGTTGATTACTCCAAACTCGGGGCATCTTCGACTCCCAATATCCACCCAAATGTAGATGTGGTCCTCGAATACCTCAAGTATCCTAAGGTATTCAAGGTAACTAAAACTATAACACATGAGCCGATCATATCAGCCCCTTCTTCTTCAACCTCGCCTTCACCCAAAACACTATCCAAACCAAAACCTACCACTACCTAGCCTCTTGAATCCCACGGTGAAGCTAGAATTTTATACTCAACCACCACCCATCACAAAACCGATTCTCGCACCTAAGAGGAAGACCCAACCTCCAGGCCTCGCACCCCTGGTCTCTCCCATGCCTTCTCTTTCAATTTCGCCTCTACCTTCAATTTTAGGACCACACCCTTCCACCTTGGTCAAGTTACCTATTCACTAAGGCAAATCCAAGGCGTGACAACCCGCATCCGCACATTTACCTTCTTTTTGCTCACACCTTCACCTTCATCACTTCTTTTGCCTACATATTCTCCATTACCTACAACCACACTATTGCCAATACCATCATTCTCACCTTGGCTCTCTAGGGTACCCCCCGCCTTCTACATCTCGTTACCTCGCGCGCCCCTCCGCACCTTTACCTAAGAAGGTGCAACCTAAACCGAAACAAAAACCTTCACTACCTACTAGAAAGGTAGTCACACCTACACCACCTCTAACAACACCTCTCCCACGAAAAATCACAACCTGCGCACCTTCATCCAAGCCAACTCGACTTCTCACTATGATTTATTGTGGGGATCCTATTCTAACATCCTCGCTAGGTTGTTAGAAACCTCCACTATCTCATTGCCGCCTATTAAGCCTTATGACCCACTCAAACCCAAACCAGTAGGGTTTGATGACACCAAAATCTGCACATATCATCACTCACTAGGGCATGATGTCGAAGGTTGTAAGGCCCTCAAAAACATTTTCTTTAACTCGTACTTTGGATGGTCTCTTTGACAAAGATGACCTATTGGAGGAGAATTCCATCCCCCTTCACCCGCCACCACACGATCTAGCCCTATATCTTTTCAATGAACTTTACCTATCCACAACCCTCTTTTCCTCCTCTGATCTTTGAAATAAATATAGTCCGAGTAGCCACTCGATCACAAAAATATAAAGGAAAAGAGAAAATTTGTATCCCATCCATTGCACCTTCACCCACCATTCCACCTACACCTGCCCCCAATGCTGACCATTTTTGGGCCAACTTATCTGTTTTTGACGGACTCGCACATCGCTTTATGATTAAACAACTTCATCAATCTCCTCTTGAAGATGTCCTTGTACGACCTAATTCAAACCTTCAAGTCTCATCATTAGGCCCTCATTGAGGTCCTGTAATCTATCGAGGTTCCTTGAATGATCCTACACATGTGGCCACCATTTTTACCCCTCATCATGTGGCTGCCCTCACCACTCTGCCTCAAAATTCTACCCCCATTACCTCTCCTCAGGTTTCTGTTGTCAGTTTCTTTGACTTAGAGATTTCCCCTCTATAATTAGATGATCTTGATCCCGCCCTCTTCATCTCCTCCTACATCAATGATACTCGTGTTTGACGCATTATGATTGATGGAGGTGCTAACATTAATATCATTTCTTCCCATGCATACAAAAAATTGCGCATACCACCAACTGCATGCATAATAACCTTGTTATGATGCATTCTTTTAATGATGCCATGACTTCTACCCTTGGCACCGTCATCCTCCACATCCGCGTGGGTCCCCGCACCAGCCCAAAATTATTCTATGTTCTTGAGGGGGAATTCCAATATAACCTACTATTTGGCCAACCTTGGATCCACGCCATAGGGTGTGTACCTTGACCCTTCACTGTTTCCTAAAATTTGAATATCAAGGGTACCCCTACACCATTTAGGCGGATCCTTCACCTTTTAAAACTTCTGCAACATGCCTTACCAACCAAATAATGTCCTTATTCACTTCATTGCCTAATCTACCACTTTTGCCGCTACACCTTCCACAACCAACCCATCTATCCCCTCTACTACCACAACTTCCACAACTAGCCCATCTACCAACCCACCTATTTCATCGACAACTAATGCCCCACCTTCTCAGGCTTCGAGTAGCTCATCCATCCCCGCTACCCAAGTACCAACCTCTGACCCCTTGGTAGGTGTTTTTCAATGCCTTTCCCTAGGGAGTATCGCTATACAACATAGACACTTTCCTTACTCCTTAAGAGTACAAAATCCTTCACTAACACCCACGTTATGACTGTCGTGTAGGAGAGGTTTTTCCATACGGTCCTCCCCACCTTTGCACCAACTTGACATATGGGGACTCAACACTTCTTCTTATTCTCCTGAACCACCTACCCAAACCCGACCTTTCTCATCCGACTTCCAATACCTCACCAACTACCGCTTCACCCACACTTTTCTTCATTGATGTGCCTAGAAGGGCTTTGGCTTTGGTCTTTATGAGCAAGGTCGTCACATAGTCATACCTTGCACCACCCGAAAACACAAAGACCATTGTGGTATCAGATTTTCCATGCCACCTATTCCTAAGAAGGCTTGAATCACCCTCATAAATGATGAGAAGCCTTCACCACATTCCTCACCTATCGTGTTGCCTTCTCCCACGGAGTATATGGATCTCGAATCCATTGCGCCTAACATTTTTCTTTGTGAACACAAAACCTCCTTCATCACCCTCGGGGGACCTTTGACCTATCAACGTAATCGCGAGGTTATCTCTTCCCTTCCTATTCTTTATCTAACGTAAGCGAGGCACGTTTTCTCATAATTGGCTTGGACTTTATATTGTCACCCATACCTATGGATCATGAGCTTATCATTTATCTTCTCTTGAGGGTAAACTGAACATGAGCCCCTTAATTCCTTGCATCTTCAACCTTTCTATTGTTGTATAAAGTACTACATCACTTTATGTCTCACACATGCTCGTCCCTTGAGTGAACCTATACCTCCACCTACCTATTTTCGGGACCAATGACTCAAAAATAATTGTGTGATTATCCGTCACCGTTCAAGCTTATCTTAAATATGAGTACCATGACTCTATTCATGGCATGATTCTCATGGATACTTTTTGTCCTTCTCAGGATGAAATCCCATGGTCATTCGTCACTTGAAACCCCTCCTTCATAGCTAACCTTTTTCGTGCTAAGGTTTTGCCTACATAAAAGAGGCATATACTCCTTTATAGTCTTGTCTATGACTTCAAGTCCAAAATAAAGCAAAAACATATGGGATATCAAAAAAATCCACTCCTTGAGTCAAAATTCTCTCAAATGAACATCTTTCTCTCTCTCTTGCTACTATAAATAGACTACCCCCTTGAAGGACAACTATAGAAAGCTAGCCTCATGCTATATTTAGTCTATCCAAAAAGATAGACTAACACCGGAAAACTCTCCCACGAGCGATCATGTCACCAAGGATGAAGACATGGGGTAATGTGTCATGCAAAGTGAAAAATAGGTGTTGTGCATCGAACAAAGTGTCAAATGGTGAAATACAAGTAAGGTGTCGGGTGTGTAATGTGTGTGAGACACAAAGTGATAGGGATGACTAATGTAAGGACAACTAAGGCTAGGACCACATAGCGATACTCTCTTTGTGTATTGTCTCTAGCCCATAATGATTATGTGAATAATCATTCCCCATTCCCATAATATCCCTTAAGGAACCCGCTCAAGAAATAGATTGCACAACAACCCTTATCTTGTAGACACAAAATTATGCACTTTACACATAATTTAGCCTGGTCTTATACTACTATTTAGAAGGTTCTCAAGTGGTTAAAGTACTAATTAATCCCACCTTTTGGCCATCTTTATTTTATATTTTATTTCATACTTCCCGTGTATTTTCCAGCACATACCCGCCCATTTCACAATTTCCCCATCATTCTAGCCCAAATTCACATTGCCCAAATTGTCGCATTGGGCGCCCGGTCCCACTTTTGGGAGCCCCGGTCTATGCACACCCTTTCCCTGCTTTCTTTTGGGGCTTTTCTAGCTATTTGTTGTCTTTATCTTTTCCTCGTCGACCTTGTCAGTATTAATTGTGAAATTAAACTTGAGAGCCCTATAAATATAAAGCTTATAAGACCATATGAGGCCCTTTAGCATCACTACTACCTATCACTCTATTGTGAGTTGCATCCATTGCATCCACATAGGACCATGCATCAAGGCTAGGAATATCTCGCACCACACACACTTCATAGGGGGGGATAAATTCTATTATATTCCATGCACACATTCTATTTACATTTTTTCTAGTTACTATTTATCGCTACTTCACAAAGTGTAAGCGACACGAGAGCACCTAGGGCATAACACACACACACACCAAAACTATATTAGGGTCCACAATGTAATGCAATGCTTGGTGATAAGTCCACTTGTTTGGCCACTGAGGTCAGTCCGAACCATTCATATGCATCTTTTATTTTTCTAGGGTTTTGATACTTCTCTTTGCATTGTAGGACATTACACAGTTCACTCAAGAAATCTAGTGCGCGGCACAAGAAGCATTCAAAACCAACTTGCGACCATACTAGTTGCAAGTTTTGAGCATTTACATTGTTCAGAATGCCTAGATAGTAGACTAAGGCACCCTGGGAGCCCCAATACTATTCCAGTGCCCAGGACTACTTAGAATACCTAGATTTTCCCTTCGTAGGGTCCCAAAGTATTCCTCTCCACTTCTAGATTCTCTATTCGGACTTGCGAAAACTTGTTAAAGTCCTCTCTAATCAACTACACCATTTCTCTCCCTTCTCTTGTACATTTAGGGTTTTATTTCATTTAGAATATTAGATTACAATTATTTCATACTATTTTAATTCTTTTATCACAACGTTTTAGTCCTCCTATTTAGATTAACTAATTTACTATACCTTCCACTAGGTTATTAGTTTAATTTTAGTTAAACATTTTGGTGAACTCGACATATCCTTTTCGCATTTTTTCTAGAGCGCTCCATTATCATTATGCTTTTTCACTTCTCTTTTTTTTTTCTAATGCCATTTAGTTTGCCACACTCACCGCACTTTGCACCATGAGCATATCTATTCATGTATACTTACAAAAATACCTTGGACTTCCTACTTCACCTCCAAAAATACTTAGCTACCCATTATGTTTCTCCACACTTATCACCCGAATATGTTTACCATAAGTTTATTTCGGATTTATCCTTAATGAAGATCAAATCACTTTCACCTCGATAATATTTCCCTACAAGAGTTATTAGCCCATGACCCTCCCTTATATATCCAGGTGTGTATTAACAATGTAAGTGTTAAGTGTGCATTAGTAAAATGGGTCCGGCCTCAATATTTGAAACATCAAATTTCTCTACCATATCGACATGACCTTAGCATCCCTTGCTCCTTCCACCATTTCTATTCATGGTTTTGATAACATCCCCAAACATGTTTTAGGTATTGTCCATCTACCCATTACCATTGGCCCATGTATGATTACTATCCCATGTCATGTCATGCCCAATGACCTTAATTATAAAATTCTCCTCGGTAGGCCTTGGATCCATGCTATGCATGCGGTTCTTTCAATGCTCCATGCACGGTTCAAGTGCATCACCATAGTATTGTTTATGATGTATCTGCTGACCCTTCCCCTTTTGAGTATTGTAACTTTGTTGACCCCCCTTTGGATTCACCTATCTTCCCGATTGCTCATCCGGATCTGTCCAAATATGAGTTAGATATGACTACCTCCGTGGTTTTGGTTTATCTCACTATCAAGACCACAAAATCACCAAAATTTGGGATCTCCCATCATCATTTAGATAAGTTTGGCCTTGGATATCAACCTCTCCCTCATCACTTTTAGAGATACCCACCACATGCCACGTTGTGTCTCTCCCATTTTCGCACCCCAAACTTATCAACAATGATGCCCCTTTCTTTTGGAATAATACCGATGCCTTTCTTACTAATGATGCGTTGCTTGATCATCTGGGAGCTTACGATATTCTACCTCCTTTTCACCGTAAACGACACCAATCTCTCCTGACCGTTAATATGGTTTTTATAGAAGCCTTAGATAGCCCCACTAATGAATATGACACTTAACACTATTCCCACTGAGCAATACATTGAGGATTGTTCCATGCTTATCAATGAAGAAACCATCCCACATAATTTAGGCACACTTGAAAATCCCCACATAGTCTTGTTGGCTGCTTCCCTTACCCCCCTGTTGAGAAAAAGGATCTCAAACAAGTCCTTCACGGTTTTCTCGACATTTTTGCACGGGACTATAAAGACGATATGACGAGTATCGATACCTCTGTAGTAATGCATAATATTGTCCTTAACCCTAGTGCCAAGCCCATTCAATAGAAGATCCGTAAGATGAATCCTAAAGTTATACTATTAGTTAAAGAAGAAATCCAAAAATTATTAGATGTTGGCTTTATTCCGCATTTGATTGATTATATTGAATGGGTATCTAATATTGTTCCCATCATGAAACCTGATGGTTCGTATCTTACATTTGTTATACTAATTTCCGTGATTTAAATAAATCTTTCCCTAAGGATAGCTTTCCCCTCCCCACATCGATCTATTGTCGATTTATTGCGGATACGTCATACTATCATTTATGGATGGTTTCACGGTTATAATCAAATCAAGATTAATCCGGTTGACCAAGAGAAAACCTATTTTACCACACCATGGGGTACATTATGCTATATTGTTATGCCATTTGACCTCAAGAATGCATGGGCCACCTACCAACACGTCATGACCCATATTTTTCATGACTACATCCACAAGATTATTGAAGACTATGTGGATGATATTCTAACAAAGTCTCAAATCGACGCTCCTCTCATGTATGGGACCTTTGTGTAATATTTGAACAATTACACCGAGTATCATGTACATATAAACCCAAAAATGTATTTTCGGGGTAACCATAGGTAAGCTACTTGGATACATTATTTCACGTCGTGGCATAGAAATTAACCCAACCAAAATCAAAGCCATTCTCGACATGCCTCCACCAAACAACCTTCATCAACTCCACTCTTTGCAAGGAAAGATTCAAGCTATTCGACGTTTTATCGCATGTTGGTTGACAAAACACAACCATTTACACGTCTCATGAAAAAATATAAAAAGTTTGTTTGGGATGAACGTTGCCAACATAAAATTGATCACATCAAATCTTATCTCTTAAACCCACTTTCCTGTCCCACCTGGTCACCGATTTGCATTAGGTGTTCTATTAGTCCAACATCACGATACCCTAATCGTGAATGTGCCATCTACTATATCATTCACACACTTCTCTCTTATGAATGTAATTATAGTTATATCGAAAAAATATGCCTTGGTCTTGTCTTCATTCATGGACAAGTTAAGCCATTATCTCCTTAATTATGAAATTCACATTATCACTAAAGTTGACCCTTTATGCTACCTTTTTCCCGCATTCACGCTTTCTAGACGTTTAGCTCGATGGGTCATGCTACTCACATAATTTGACTTCATGTTCATCCCTAAAAAATCCATTAAGGGACAAGTCATCGGTGATCACTTGGCCGTTGTCCCCTCTCTGGATGCTTCCCTATATCCGATTCCTTTTGTGATGATTTCACTACCTATACTATTGAATCACACATATGGACAATGTAATTTGATGGGTATAGTTTCCGCTCGGTTCTAGCGATCTGGTGTGTTCTTTATTACTCCACATGGTGACCCACTCCCCTTTGCATATCGGTTAGGGTTTTTATGCACAAATAATGTTGCTGAATATGAAGCCCTCATTTTAGGACTACTTACATCTAAAAAAATCCTCATTCGTAACTTATGTGTCCATGGTGAGTTTCAATTAGTCATTAACTAAGTCAATGACATCTACCACACTAAGGAGGAACATCTTATCCTATATAATGAATTTGTAAAAGACCTTCTAGCTACCTTTGAGTCTTATTATATCACTACCATCCCACGTAAAGACAATCGTCACGCTGACACCATGGACGGTGTGAGGCTCGCTTATCCCACAAGATATCATTGATGACCAGGCCACTTTTATCATTACCCACTTATGAAAACCTTATATTTCTACCATACCCATTGTATCTAGTGCCATCACCCATAGCCACGATACCAAGGAATGGTTCACACCTATTTATAACTATCTATATAAACAAACCATTCCTGATACTCTCCAACCCCATGAAGCCTCACATTTGGTTGTGTCGCAAAGCCACTCGTTATGTTATTATCGGAACTAAGTTGTTCAAACGTGCTATCGATGGTCTATTCTCCATTTTCCCACCGATATCCCTACGGTAAAATCTAACATTCATGATAGTATTTGTGGTGGTCACTTTTCGGAAAATCCATGGTACACAAACTCTTACGAAATGGGTATTATTGGCCCACAATGGAACCGGATTGCCTTGAGTACGCCCAACGTTGCAAAAAATGTCATAAACATGGTAACCTCCACCACGCACCCGCTTATGAGCTCCAACCCATCATGCCCACGTGGCCTTTCTCACTTTGGGGATTTGAATTAATTGGCCTCATTAATCCCCATAATATGATGATGGCCACAAATTCATCATTACCACCATAAAATACTTCACCAAGTGGGTTGAAGCAACACCCTTACATACAACCACTGGTACCGACATTTGTAACTTTCTTACCACACACATTATCACATGCTTTGGTGTGCCATCTACCATTATCATTGATAATGGATCCTCCAAAAATAAAGATGTCAAGAAATTTTGTGCTAAATTTAAAATAAAATAATCATTTTCCACACCTTATTATCCACAAGGCAATGGCAAGAAGAAGCTACCAATAAAACTATTGTCAAAATTCTACGTAAGACCATTGAATCGAGTGACACTGATTGACATAATCAAATTTTCTACGCATTATGGGCTTATATCACTAGCGTCCCCGAGCTCCTACTAATGCCACCCCCTTCTCCCTTGTTTATGGCGTTGAGACAATTATTCCATTAGAACTCGAGATACCAACCTTACGAATATCCCTTAAAGGCATTCTTAAGGACAACGAATACCACAAAAATTGTTTACATGAATTAGATATGTTAGACTCACGATGAATCCAAGCATTGGAAAATCTCCATGCATACCAATCCGCATCTCACATGCTTACAACTGTAAGACCCATTCTAGAGATTCAAGACCTTGTCTTAAAAGAAAACTAGAAAAACACAAAATTTGAAGCAACACTCAAAGGTAAATTTAAGCCCAACTAGCTAGGTCCTTAAGTTATCACGGATAATATTGGTGGTGGTGTTTATTGCCTTGCCATCCTCCTTAGAAAACCACTCAAAAACCCGTTAAATGTCATGCACCTCAAGAAATATTACACTTAGATTGGCGCGCCACACCTCATCACCCAATGATGCACTCTTGTGCTTCGGTTAACACTTGACTATTGAGGGATTACCATTACACTAAACCCCACACACACTACACATCATACATTATCCTATACACCATCCATTAGTTATTTCTACATCATATATCTCAGACACACTACACTAGTCATCATCATATATGAGTCTAGTTTTATATTTCATCCATACATTCTATATTTACACTAGGTCACATTATCCATGGGTCTAGCTTTACCTATCATCATTGCATATTCTATCTACACCTATCATCACACTTTCTAAATTTTCCTGTGCATTTACACATCCTGTACACCCTTTGGTCACCTATAACACATTGTTCTACGCTGCACTCACCACCCTATGATGTACTTTAGTTCCTCGGTCCATACTCGACTACCGAGGGTTTACCAATCAAATGGACCTTACCTACATGCAACATGTCATCATACCACATTCATCGGACTAGTGACCCACACTCTAGGCTATATCATCACCCACACCCATCATCCTATAGTGGCATACACTTTTAGGTTAAATCACCACTCCTTTCGTCATTCCCAATTATTCTATCAACTTAACCATATACTCTATCTCATTCTGCCATCACCTATCGTAGTGGTATGCACCTTAGGTTAAATCACCATCCCCTCATCCTTCCCATCTATCCTATTATCCACTCGACTTCACATTCTACTAAATCCTATCATTTAGTAGTGGTATAAGCTTTAGGCTAAATCACCACTCCCTTTTGTCCATTCTACATTATCCTATTACATTCTATCATCCTATTACATTATCCTTTTATCACTTTTTGAATTATTCTATTGCAATATCATGCCTTTTATCACCATGTAGTGGTATACACCTTAGGTTAAATCTCCATTCCTATCATCATATCCAATATTTATCCGCCTAGCCTTCCATTCTAATCCCATCCTACTCATCCCTTAGTGGTATACATTTTAGGCTAAATCACCACCCTTATCCTTCTTCATCACATAGTGGTTTACGCTTAGTGCTGAATAACCACCTTCTTCTATCGACCACATACTTATATACACTTCATTCAACCTCATCACCCATCTCATAGTGACATACAATATAGGCTAAAATTGTCCTCTTATTATACCATCATGTAGTGATATACGCTTAGGGATAAATCAACCCTCATCCATTCAACATGTCGTGGTATACACTTAGGTTATAGGATCCACACTTATCTTTCCTCACCATCCACTTCTTCCATAGTGATATACGCTTAGGGCTAAATCATCACTCATCTATTCAACAAATTTGTGGTATACACTTATACTATAGGGTTCACACACATCTTCTACCTTGGCACATCTCATCACCGCTACACATACACCCTCATCGCAAAGTGCGCCATACACAACCAACACTACTCGACCATTTCCTGATGATGCACTCTCATTTATGGTTCATTCTTGACTCTGAGGGGGTAAACAAAATGAACCTCATTGCATACACTTCTCTACACTCGGGGGCATGTTTCTCATATCATTCCATCTTGGATTCCATTCCATCCATTCACCGCATCTTGCATTGTCTTGGGGCATTTACATTTTCTTTACTAGTGTTTTGTATGTTCAATTTACTACACATGTTAGCTTGCTTTTTATATGTCTTTATCATACACACATGCACATTAACCTATTTGTTTAGTGTGATCACAAATACATGACTCTACACGCAACATGGATACTCGCCTTCTACCCTTACTATCTTGGTCATTTGGGGAATCCACATTTGACTTATAAATCACTGTATTGCGGGATTCTATGTTTCCATGAATACTAGTTTGATGTTATTTCACTTTTCTCGCTCTATTTTCTATTCTATATGGGATTTTCCCTTAACTTATGTGCACACTTGTCTTTTGTTTGTGGTAGTTTTGGCCTTATGTGTCTTCAGACATTGTTAGTGATGTCCCTTGTTTGTAACCCACTTTGTGCGGTATTCTTGCTTTGTTTATTACGTGTTTACACTACGGTGCTTGGTAGTTTTTCTATACTTTTTACGTTTTTACACTTATTACATGCATGTGCTTGCGGACTAACACTTGCTTTGGCTAGCAATCCCTTTTTGTGCACGCCTTGGTATTTACCAAGTGCTTTCCCTTTCCTCCTATAGGGTTGGGTTGGTTACAGGTCGAGTGCGGTTGGTCCTCTTTTGGGACACATTCTCCTTTCATGGTCATCGCATACACCCCAAAATATGGGTGGCATCATTGTGGGTTTTTTACTAACATAGTGTATTTACACCGCTTTGGACATTGCGAGTGAGTTCAAAGCAATTTACAAACTCCATACACAACGGCCATAACAGGACATGGTGTCCTTCAGTAATTATGGAGCAATTACAGGCTCAAGGGTTACATTGGGTGGCCTCTATACACTTCTTTGTCTAGTGGCATAGGATCACCCAAGAAACTAGTGCAATATAAAGATCTCTTTAAAAAATTACAACCGAAGTGGTTAGATTTGGAGGACACAGAGCATTTCCTCCCTACAATTCTTCATCCAGGGTGGTGTGAGATCACCCGAAAAACTCGTGACAGTACATGATATCCTTCTACACCCTTCTTCTCAATATGGATTCAGTACACATGTTCCATTTACACTTTTTCTAGCATATTTTACATTTGCGTAATTTACACTTATGTATTTTACACAACATTTTTACATACATACATATTTGACTACTTGAGTGTTTTCTCCTTGCACGTCCGCCATATGAGAAACACATGAAAATTGAGGCAACAATAACAACAACAACAAACAACAAAACAAAAAATGAAAATGAAAATGACAACACACCGCGACATGTACTTGCCATACTAACCATGCAGGTACATTACACACAAATGAAATTACGCATGCCTTCCACCTTAGGTTTACTCTCATAACTTTTTCACACTTTTCATATTTAGAATCCATGCTCCTCCATATTTTTATTTTGGCCATTCCACGCTTGAGTCTAGTCCATTGATGCATTTCCTTCTACACTCTACATGGATATCAGGTACGCATCTCTATCTACTTTATGTTACCGAGCTTTCCACTCACCAACATAAAGTGGGGGTAAATGTAGACAAACAATTATTCACTTTAAACATAATTTAGGATGGTATTATACTATTATTTAGAAGGTTCTCAAGTGGTTAAAGTACTAATTAATCCCACATTTTGGCCATCTTTATTTTATATTTTATTTCATACTTCCTGTGTTTTCAAAGCACATACCCACCCATTTCACAACTTCCTTGTCATTCTAGCCCAAATTCAGGGTGCCCCAACTGTATTGGGGTGCCCTCGGCACCCTAGTACCACTTTTGGGTGCCTCGGTCTATGCACACTCTTTTTTACTTTCTTTTGGCACTTTTCTAGTTGTTTGTTGTCTTTATCTTTTCCTCAGTCAGCATTGTCGGGATTAATTTCATAATTAAACTTGAGCTCCCTATAAATATAAAGCTTATAAGACCATATGAGGGCCCTCTAATAGCACTACTACCTATCACTCCATTATAGTTGCATCCATTACATCCACATAGGACCATGCATCAAGGCTAGGAAGATCTACATCACACACACTTCATAGGGGGAGGTATTCTATTCTATTCCATGCACACATTCTATTTACATTTGTTATAGTTACTATTTCTCGCTATTTCACAAAGTGTAACTGAAACGAGAGCACCTAGGGCACAACACACACACATGCACAAGGACTATATAAGGGTCTACAATGTAGTGCAACGCTCGTTGATAAATCCACTAGTTTGGCGGTGAGATCGGTTTGACCCATTCATATGCATCTTTTATTTTTCTAGGGTTTTGATACTTTCTTTGCATTGTAGGACATTATAGAGTTCATGTGAATCTAGTGTGACATACATGAAGCATTCATAACAAAATTGCGACCATACCGGTTGTAGGTTCGATCATTTATAATGTTTAGAGCGCCAGATAGAAGACCGGTGGTGCCCTGGGTGCCCCAATACTATTCCAGTGCTCCAGACTACTCGAATACCTGATTTTCCCTTCGCAGGTCCAAGAGTATTTGTCTTCACTTTCAAATTCTCTATTCAAACTTGTGAAAACTTGCGATAATCCTCTCCATTTAGCTACACCATTTCTCTCCCTTCTCTTAGACATTTAGGGTTTAATTTCATTTATAATATTAGATTACAATTATTTCATACTGTTTTAATTCTTTTAGCACAATGTTTTAGTCCTCCTATTTAGATTAACTAATTTACTATATCTTCCATTAGGTTATTAGTTTAATTTTAGTTAATCATATCTACATAAGGGAATAGTTAGTAACATGTATGAAATATGAAAAGTGAAAACTTAAGTGTATACATATGCCCTAAAGTTGATCATGGCATGTACCAATAGTGCAACATGGGGAGGTCAATGGAATGAAACAATATGTAACATTGATATCTAAAGTAGACGTTGAAAGTAATAAATAAAGGACTAGATGAAATGAAATATACCCACCAATGCGTACTGATAGTGTCACTCATTGCACTGCACATGAATAATCAATGCTTTGTAAGAACCCCGAGAAGAAAAAATGAAAAGAAACACTAGAGGATCATCAGTAAAATAAGACATAAATCACCTAGCTAAGGGCCCATGGGATGGATGTCATCTCATCGTGTTGAGATGTTGTTAATGTTTCACGTCATAAAAATTCTAAAAATAAGGAAAAATCTTGAGTTGCAGATGTATTTGTGTAATAGGTCAAAGTAATGGTTCTAGATGACGCTCAAGATGCAACAAACAACAAAATTTTTGGATTTCAAGAATGAAAACAATGATATTTGGGAGGTTTAGGGTTAGCGTGACCAAATTTGAATAAAAAGGCTTATATATAGGGGCATGTGATGTGTTTATTTTCTTTTAACTATTTTTTAATTGAGGGAAAAGATACACGTAATTCCAAATTTGAGGGTATTTTGATGATATGGCATGAGTACAAGGTGGCAATGGAGGACAACGAGGTGGTGCATGCGGCGGGGCATGACCAAATTCTTGTTTAATTTTTACCCCGTTAAAATCAACTTAAAATAATGCAATAAGTATGACACTTTGCAAAAAGGTTGATTACGGAGTTCGGAAATTACCTACGTCTCCAAGTTCTTTCAAACCGTTCCACTAGTCAAAACTTGTAAGTTACAATAGTACTTTCACAAGAAAACCTAATGGAAACTATTAAGAACTTGCTTAGAAGAATATCTAGACCTTCAAATGACAAGGGTGAAATATAGCACCCGACTTCCACTTTCCTGGTGTATTCAGCAAGCTCTATGGCACCAGCTCCACTATTCGGAATCCTTCGGTTCTCGATCGGCCTTCAGATGCTTCGTAACACCCTATGGCACTCCGATCGATATTCTAGGCTTCACAATAATTTAGTGTGGCGCTATGGGCCGACTAGGTAGTATTAATAACTCCTAGTCACAATAATTTTAATTTACTATTGCCTAAAAATAATAGGTCAATAATAATTAAAATAATAATGCCTAAATAAATTAGGACTTCACACAACTATGTCATTGACATAATATCTAACTCTCCTCTTGGCTCGATCTCCGCCTTTCCGAGCTCTAGGAATGAGCTTCAAGTTGTGTCTGTGTGTCCATTACAAATAAATGGGTTCCCTATTTATACTAAAATAGGGCCCTTAAAATAATGTATTAAAAATTATCTTAAGGATAATATTAGCCTCCCGTAGCATTTAGATGGGATAATATCCCATAGTGGGTGGATTGCACTTAGGAATTGGGATAAAGTCCCTTAGGGCGGACATATTTATGTGGATGCATTTGAAAAGGGGTTATATCCCACATTAGGTGGGAGGGATAAATGTTTAGGCTTTAATAAAGCCTTTCCCATGCATGCATAGTGGTCATAGGACCACTTGAGGCTTAATTGCCCCCCTCCTCTCCTCACATGGAAGCTTCCACGCATGGCTTAGTTTTCCCCCCACCACCACGCTGTACCACCACGTGGTCTTTGACATGTACATTAGGTTGGCGGATTTGTATGGTTTGATGTATTAATGTTTGAACATTAATGTGTGGAGGTTGATATATATATATATATATGCATGGTATTTTTCATAATGCGTGGCATTTGGCAACAATGCATGGAAAATAATTACAAAGTAATATGAAATTCGACCCACATGAAATATGATGAATAAGACCACCTGTCGACCTGCGATTGGAAAATCAAACTCGTGGTGGCAAGCCACGTGGTGGTTTGAGGACCCACCATGTCGGCGATAATATAATCGTCCTCACGGTGGATGGGCTCCCCTCCGTAACAAAAAAGTTGAGCCTCTTGTTCTAATGGACTATTTCATTTTATGATTGTCGAAGACGGTGGTTAAAACCCCTCCAATTTTTCCAACGCCTTTTTGCCACGTGTCATAGTGCGATTGGTCCAATATTGACCTGTTGACCAGAGTTGACTTTCTTGTTGACTGAACTTTGACCGAACATAACTAGAGCTCCCGATGTCATTTTTGCGTTCTCATAGTCATGGAAAGCTCTCAAAATGATCTTATGCACTGACATAATTTAGGGATGTTTAGGGAACTTTTGATATCAAAAATGATCCCCTGATCACACCTCCCCACTGAGAAAGGCTTTTTGTCCCAAAAAGCTTATATTGGAACATTTTCCATCCTGTCCTGAATCTGGAAACTCTGTTGCCACCTCGGAAGTGCTGTTGTAGTAGACCCTTTGGTCTCTTCTCCTGCAACCTTCTCACTTTGACAACTTTGCTCTTATCCTGGACCTATGGGTTATGGGCCCATGATGCTTCGTTGTGCCACTCTGATATCGAAGAAGACCTCCACGCCTCCAGTTGTATGGTGCTAAGTTTCTGAATGAAACCTCTATGCTCCTTCTATGTGGTGCTAAGCTTCCATATATCTGACAACAAGGATCTTCTTTGACTCTATAACACAACTCTGGCTCGAGTTGATTCCACAGAATCCAAACTGGTTGAAGGAACTCCATGTTACTTAGAGCTATGATTGATTCGATGTCGATGATGGACAATGACTTGTCCCTTTTTAGACCTCAACGCCTCCCTTTGTGTAGTGCTAAGTCTCTTATGAGACCTCAACGCCTCCGTTGTGTAGTGTTAAGTCTCTTATAGACCTCAACGCCTCCTGCATTGCTGTATCTTAATCTTAGAGACCTCAACGCCTCAACACCTCCGTTGTGTAGTCTAAGTCTCTTGTAGACCTCAACGCCTCTGCTATGTAGTGCTAAGTATCTTGCAGAGCTCAACACCACCACCGTGCGTAACGCCTAAGTCTCTAAGTCTCTTTAGACCTCTCATTGCAATGTAGTGCATAAGTCTCTTGAAGACCTCAACACCTGCCTTTGCTGCTCATGCAATGCTAAGTCTAAGATGATGATCAACTACCATTTGAATGTGTGGTCGTAATGC
Organism: Taxus wallichiana var. yunnanensis; assembly: GCA_018340775.1. Lineage (NCBI taxonomy): Eukaryota > Viridiplantae > Streptophyta > Pinopsida > Cupressales > Taxaceae > Taxus > Taxus wallichiana. Next base: position 460,366,703 of record CM031241.1, read on the forward strand.
CTTGACTCTGAATGATGTTCTAAGCTAATCTTTTGAGAGCTCCTTTTGTTGACAATTTATATAAGGTACCATTCTGCTAGTTGCCCATGATGGCCTCTTCACAGAATGAATGAAGTTCGACCCGACATCAATGCCAATCGTGATTATATAGGAAAGCTACCATTTTCATTGCATGGTCACAATGCCTCTACACAGAATGAGGTTCGAGCTGACTTCTATGAACTCTAATGCTTGTACAAATGAAAGATCAATATCCAAGCTTTATATGAGTCAAATCCTGTATCTAAGCTGTAACAAGTACTCACAAGTTGATTAGGAGATATGTTTGGAGCATTAATCAAATTTTCTAAGTAAGAAAATCCACTGAGTATGGTAAACCTTTCTCTCAACATTTTCTCACAGAATCTGATCTCTAAACAAATACTACATACTATTCATCAATCTGAATTATGCAATATATAATTGAAAAATTGTTGACTTACCCATTTTAAAGGACTTTCACTTTTAGGTATTACCTGGTCCTGGGTTGAATTGTCAATTGGTGGTGGAGTAGAAAACTCTTTTTCCTTTGCAATAGGCCTCCATTCCATCTTTGGCTTACCATTACTCTGATGGCGAGATGGATGTAGTTTCCAAAATTGTCCACCTGGTGCCCATTCCTATGGAAATGAGCACAAAAATTCCTCTTAATCTCCTTCTTGGGATGAGGAAATCTTTCTTCCATTTCTCAACTCTGCATGATGAGATTGGTCTTTCTGATTTGCCTTGTTCTACAAACGACATCAACTTCTTCATCAATGTCCTTCTCTTCCAACATTTAGCCACAAAATGATTATGCAATCCACAAAAAGTACATGGAAAGGAATTCCACATCTTTTGAAAATCATAACCATACTTCTTAAGATGAAAAAGTGGATCAAAAGTTTTATTGTGCTTATGATTATGGTAAGAAATTGGAGGTGGAATCTCATTACCTCTTCGTTGATTTCTCTTACCACATCTTGCCTGTGATGATGAAGCACAACTTTCCTTCTCTAGAATCTTCTTGCAGGACTAGTGGGGTATTCACTTTTTTTTCAGAAGCTTGTCTCCATCAACATTCTTGGAGCATTCTCCAATATCCATTCCCGCACTAGAAAAACCCAAACCTACAAAATGAGGATGATCCTTGACCTGTATTGGGTTAGCAATGCCTTGGCCATTTTTACCAAGGCCTCTTCCATAAAATCCCATTTTATCTAGTAATTTGGATCCAATGCCTCTAGTATGATTTTCAAACAAACCAAAGACTTCATTACCTAAATCAAAACCGAATGGGAGGAAGAAGAAGATTCTAGTGGTGAACAAATTACAGTGCAATCATCTGCCATGGTCACTGCATTTGAAGTTGAAGGTATTTCCTTTCTCTAATCACCACACTGTAACCTTGCCAAGAGCTCATCCTTGGTTTACAATTCTGATTTTAAATAAACATTCTCCTCTTCTAAGGAGTAATACATTGATCGCAGGAGAGAGTTCTCTTCCTAGATCTGGTGATTATAAGCTTCAATTTCCTCAAGCTTCGTCTATTTAGACATCTTTCCCATAGTGCACTTGTACCTGTTCACACAAATTGAACCAACTGCACCAATCTTAAAGCAATCACTCTATTAATCAGATTTATTGAAGCAAAAATGGAGCTAAACCATCTTTGATACCAAACTTGATCCGAAAATGATCAAGTTTTTATTTACCTGATCTCGGACCCTTATAGGCTTATCAAATTACTAGTTTAATTTTTACCCCGTTAAAATCAACTTAAAATAATGCAATAAGTATGACACTTTGCAAAAGGTTGATTATGGAGTTCGGAAATTGCCTACGTCTCTCGGGTTCTTTTGAACCATTCCACTAGTCAAAACTTGTAAGTTACAATAGTACTTTCACAAGAAAACCTAATGGAAACTATTAAGAACTTTCTTAGAAGAATATCTAGACCTTCAGATGACAAGGGTGAAAAATAACACCCGACTTCCCCTTTCTGGCGTATTTGGAAAGCTCTTTGGCACCAACTCCACTATTGGAATCCTCTCGATTCTCGATCGGCCTTCAGATGCTTCATAATGCCCTATGGCACTCGGTCGATATTCCAGGCTTCACAATAATTTGGTGTGGTGCTATGGGCCAACTAGGTAGTATTAATAACTCCTAGTCACAATAATTTTAATTTACTATTGCCTAAAAAATAATAGGTCAATAATAATTAAAATAATAATGCCTAAATAAATTAGGACTTCACACAACTATGTCATTGACATAATATCTAACTCTCCTCTTGGCTCGATCTCCACCTTTCCGAGCTCTAGGAATGAGCTTCCAAGTTGTGTGTATGTGTGTCCATTACAAAGAAATGGGTTCCCTATTTATACTAAAATAGGGCCCTTAAAATAATGTATTAAAAATTATCTTAAGGCTAATATTAGCCTCCCGTAGCATTTAGATGGGATTATATCCCATAGTGGGCGGATTGCACTTAGGAAGGGATAAATTCCCTTAGGGGTGGATATGGTTAAGTGGGTTATATCCCACATTTGGTGGAGGAGTAAATGTTTTAGGCTTAATAAAGCCTTTTCCACGCATGTAAAGTGGTCAAAGGACCACTTGAGGCTTAACCGCCCCCCTCCTCCTTCTCACGTGGAAGCTTCCACGCATGGCTTGGTTCCCCCCCACCACCACTTACCACCACGTGGTCTTTGGCATGTACATTAGGTTGGCAGATTTGTATGGTTGGTTGTATTAATGTTTGAACATTAATGTGTGGAGGTTGATATATATATATATATATATATATATATATATATATATATATATATATATATATATATATATATATATATATATATATATATATGCGTGGTATTTGGCATAATGCGTGGCATTTGGAAATAATGTGTGGAAAATAATTACAAAGTAATATGAAATTCGACCCACATGAAATATGACGAATAAGACCACTTGTCGACCCACGATTGGAAAATCAAACTCGTGGTGGCAAGCCACGTGGTGGTTTGAGGACCCACCACGTCGGTGATAATATAATCATCCTCACGGGCGGTCGGGCTCCCCTCCATAACAAAAGTTGAGCCTCTTGTTCCGATGGGCTATTCCATTTTATGATTGTCGAAAGACCGGTGGTTAAAACCTCCAATTTTGCCAACGCCTTTTTGCCACGTGTCACAGTGTGATTGTTCTAATATTGACTGTTGACCGAGTTGACTTTCCTGTTAATCGAAGTTTGATCGGACATAACTAGAGCTTCCCGATGTCTATTTGTTGCATTCTCATAGTCATTGGAAATATCTCAAAATGATCTTCTACATTGACACAATTTAGGGATGTCTTTTGATTAAAAAAATGATCCCCTAATCAAGGGATTATATAGAAAATTTTAGTTTTCAATCTGATTGATTTTAGTAGACATCTAATGTTTGTTTGATGTAATTTTGTGCTTGCATGAAAAATGTAGGATATTCTTATGGAGGATTGTGGATGTATTATAGATCAACATATTGATTTCCAAATTGAGTCGGTAGAGATAGTCTAGTTATAAGGTTGGGGTTTTTGGGGCATCATGTAAATTTACAGGATACCATTGGATTTCGATCTATTACAATGTGTATTTAACTACATGGGAGACTAGTTCCAACACCTTTCGATGGTGAACGATACAAGAGACCATGGAGATGGAATTGACCTTAGAGGATGTTCATGGGATTTTGAGGCTACCCATTGGAGGAAACTGCATGTATTGTGAGTTGATTTTGGATAATGTAGAGTGGAGAGCCTTATCCATATGGGCTATGGGAATGAGACATATGACGAGATTATGCTATGTGTCATAATCAACATGGTGCATCTTTGTAGGAATTCTAGATATCTATAAAGTAGTCATGGGGATTGTTGTGGCATGGATAGTGCGCCTTAAAGCAGATGGAGCCATACCAATATTTTTAATAACAGTATGTAGAGATAGTGTATCTCATATGGTATTTTTAAACTGGGGCACCACCATATGGGTGTAATTGGTGCACGATCTCTATGGGGTCGGAGTATAGAGGTCGAGGTTCGTGGGACTAGTCATATTATTGATCACTTGGATATACGAGAGGTTACCAATGTATAGGTCCATAGTGACACCATTCGCATGTGAGAAGATGGATCTAGAGTGCTTTAGTGGGCACAAAAGTCGAAAGTGAGAGCACTTAGATCATTTTAGCCACTAACATGAGTAGGTCTTGATGATTTACATGGAATTCCTACATATGGAACTTGGATTAATGGCCCGGTTGTTCCAAGATAAAGTATTTATATTCCTTCACCGAGGAGACAATGCATTATGTGCATTGGGTGGAGACCCATGTGGTGAGCAGGGTCCCAAGGTAGTTTGGGTGATCAATGTCCATAGTGATACCACCATTTCCACCCTAACATCATTGAAATACTAGAGAGTGTGTAGGAGAAGAGGTGAGGGTACCACCATTACGACCTCGTAGGGTATGAGTTCTTTGGAGTAAATGGTCGAAGGAAGCATAGGTGTGGTGGGGATGTTCGAGGCCCCACCACAGTCATAGATAGTGGTTCAGATGAGGGATCCGATGGAGGATCTACCACCATAGCTTCAAAAGTGCAGGGGGTGTAGACGAAGCTTTCTCGAGCACCGAGAGGAGGAGTAACAAGGAAACCAACACCATGACTCGAGGGCATAAGATACGGTAGTCAAGAGGAGGTTTCTTGACACCGATTAGGGTCAAGATGGTCATCGTGCACTGAGATAGAGGTCCATACCACAATGTAGAGGGGACATGAAATTGGTTCCCGAAGCAAGTGGGAAAAGTACATAGGATCCATGCCTCATCATAATGACCGAGGGGCATAGGTATTAAGTGGCTGCGGAGATGGCGATACCATCGTGGAGAGACCCGAGAAACCAGTATGTGTGATATGATGTTGTTGAGATGATCTTGTCTTTACGTGCTATATGGATTATAAGTAACATATATCATTTATTTGGGTTTTGCAAAGAGGATGGTTGAGGAGATTCAATGAGGTCATTTGATCTAGTTGGAGAGGCATCTCGGACACTAGGGTGATATAATGATGAAAAATTATTGGTGGCTACCAACGGCATAAATGTGATGTTTAAGAGTCTATTGCATGTACAAACATCCTGGTTGAAGTAGGATATCGACTATTGGATGCTTGGAGAGCAACCGAGAGGATCATTGCATTTGATAGATAGCTAGTGAGAGTATAGGAGAGGCTTCCAAAACTTGATATAGGAGGAATCTCTAGCTCGAGATAGCCAGGATCTACAACGACTACCCCATCGGGTCAAAGCCTTCAAAGACCCCCATAGGGGATGAGGGTGCTTGAGCCATTTTATAGATGGGATTGATCCATATATTGATTTTTTTGATGTATACAAAGCTGGTTCGATATATATATATATATATATATATATATATATATATATATATATATATATATATATATATATATATATATGATTTTGGTGGTATATGGATGTTTGTTGTATATGTTGATTTTATTATCATTTTTTTTTCACATGTATGTATGTAATGATACTTATGGTACTTAGGAATAATGATAATGTGATTAGATAGATAGATTTGGTGAGAGGGGGATTAGTGAGATAGCCCAACCCATGCGATATTAAGAAGCCAAAAGGAGGAACAAGGAAAAGACATCCAATGGTAGGACGTCAAGGTATAATTAGGTAAATAAATCCAAGCAAGGCCATAGGCCTAGGAAAGGATGTAAAGAATACCATGTCAATCTAATAGGAAAGACTATGATGAATTAGGATTGAGGTCATCCAACAATAGGAGAAACCAAGGTCTATGTGGTGATAAATCCGAGCGGTGAAATCAACCCAAACAAGGATGTAATGAGATATTAAGGAGTTGTGTAAAAACCCAAGGGGAAATTGAGAGCCCAAGCAAAGGAAGAAGTTAGTTGTGTAAAAATTGTTATCACTATTTTTCCCCCAACAAAATTGATCACCATGAGCCCGCAAGAAGAAATTCAAGAAATGGCTCGACGAGGAAACCCATGCTTCAAATCCAAAGCAAACATATTACATGCAGGCTTGGAAATGGAATAACAAGGTTAGAGAAGGAGAAGATAGTGTAAAAAAATCTAGAGGCTAAAAAAAAAAGAAAACGCGAAGATTCGAAGTTGTCGAGGCTCTAAAATAGTTCGAAAACAAGCCCCAAAATGACTAAGTATGGAGGAGGCAAAGCAGACGCGCCAAGTGTCCAAACGACGCATCTCCAAAGATTAAATCAAAAGGGCGAGACTCAAATGAGCTCCAGACCCCCACGTGTCTCGAGGCCCGAAGGGACATAGTCAACAACTAAAATTCAAAAAAGCGGGCAAGGCAGTCTAAAAGACTAAGTTTAAAAGGTGTTAGTGGAAGCGCCATGCGTTGACTCGGCACATCTCCAAAGGTAGATCTAAAAGTAAAAACCCAAATGAGCACAAGCTCGCCATGTAGTCCAAGTTAAAAAGTGGGACAGAGCGGGCCCAAAAATTGACTAAGTATGGAGAGCTAGAGACACTTCCACGTGTCCACTTCATAAAGGGACAAGGTCGGGTTTGAATAGTCAAGGCATTGAAACAGGCCAACGGAGGGTGCCAAGTGTCAACACAACACTTATTCAAAAGTAAAATTGGGGGAAGGTTCCCAAACAAGTTTCGAGCCTCCGCATGTCCCTATCAAATATATTACCCCGCCGAGTAAAAGACTTAGCCAAAATAGGAAGAAACCGAGCGAGCCATGGAGAAGCTACGCGTCAACTCGACGCTTGAGTTAAAAGGCAAAATACAAATGCCACCCTCGGACATGTGTCAATCTTCCATGTGTTTGGTTTCAAAAGGGGGCCCGTTTTGGTAATTGGTTCCCACCATTTTCGTATGGACCCATTTCAAACTTTAAATGGGCATATCTTTCGGCTCGGTGCTCAAAATGCTACAATCGCGCTTGTTGGAAAGATCTCGGCTTTTTCCATGCCATGAAGATCCAAGTCTTTAAATTTGGAGAGGTTAGGTAGAGGAAAAACAAAGAAATGTCTTCCTACCATTAATATTGGATCTATTTTCCCCAACAACCAGATCGGATTTGATCGGATCCACTGCTCCTCCTCCTTCGAGGTCTTTGAATGAGTAATTAAAGTAGGAATAAATTTTTTTTTTTGGGGTGGATTTTACAGGAGGAATTGATGATAGTGGTTGAGCTTCAAACTAGTTTTCTCACTTCCCTCTCCTTCTTCCCTCCGTGTTGAATCTATAAAGAAAGGTCGAGGGTCATTGTAAAGGATTGGACATTTCTGTTTTGTGCCCTCCTTCTTCTTTTGTTCACGAAGGATTTGTGGAGTTTTCCTAACCTCTCTTACGGGTTTAATGCAAGTTTCTTGCCTCTTGGCTACTTTAATATATCAGATGTATCGACTCTTGAGCAATAATATATGTGTCTATGGATGTTTCTCGACCCTCTCATGCATTCGTTATTTTCTCTATGATCTATCATTGTGATTTGGTCATCTCGTGCATGTTGTTGTATTACATCCATGTGGTCTCGTGTTAAACTGCAAAACAAGTGTCTAACATTCCTTTGGTGTATCACCTCGTTAGCTTAGGTTTATTTTCTTGCATCTCTCTAACTCTATCTCCTTGGTAGATAAAATAGATTTAGAATAGATCCTTTGTAATTTGTTTGTGTACACCGAAGCAGAGGGATATGAACGGCCTCAATACAGAGCTCTCAACTCACAAGGTCCCACACCTTGAGAGATGCTCCATGTTGTGCCATCACAATGAGAGTCTCAACCCATATGGTCAGACATTCGGAAGTCTTTGATTCTACACTACGATTTTGGCACTCTCGGTGGGACCAAGAAGTCTCCATCTTTATTGTAGTAGGATTGATGTGCACTTGCTTTGTGATTTTAGCTTTTAAGAAGCTTTAAAACTACACATCCGATGAGCTAAAAGGAACATAATCCCTTTGGTTTCAATACTTCAAGATTGCCCATTTCATAAGAAGAATACAAATAGGGTCAAGAATCGAGAGAGAAGGACTGCATTTTTATCTGCACTTGTCCCAGAGACATAAGGAGAAGGGGGAGAATAGCCGAGAGGTCTCCATCTATACCAAAACGAGAATCTTGTCAACACCTCCTCCTAGTAGGCCATTCTTTTAATCAAGAAGGGTTCTCACGCTTTATGAGGATGACACAACCAAATGCTTATGTCAATTTCATTGGCGGTAAAGAACCCACTCACTCTTAATGCACAAAATCCAGTCCTAGTGGCGGCTTTGAAGAGCATCCCATATTTCTTTGGAGAGAACTAGACTTCTCCAAAGTGACCATGATAAAGATGTTACAAATGTCTATGAAATCCATGAGATCAATGAGATGGACATTACAGTCAAGTTGCTAGCCTCTTCACTCAAAGGTAAAGCTTCACAATGGTTCAAGAGTCTAGCAACAAGCTCTATTCAATCTTGGGACGATTTGTGCAGAGCTCTTCATGACTAGTTTGGAGAAAAGGGGATAACATGTCCTTGTTGGAGTAACTGACAACAATCAAGAGAGCCCCTAATGAGCAGTTGATAGATTTCAACCTCAAATTTCAAAGAACATGGGACATGATTCTAGTGGCTGTAAAGCCCATAGAGGAAGGTGCCTTCTTATACTTTCTTAGAGCTCTAAATTATGATATTGCTTTAATGGTTCAATCAATGGGAGGCAAAACCTTACTTGCAGCCTATAACATCTCTATAAGAGCTGAAAATTTTCTAATTCAGGATGGTAAGCTTGCTCTTAGGCCTCTCATGCATCTATATCCAGAATTAGGAAACCCAAGACACTAGCCGAGACACCCACATTGGCCCCTATGCCTACTCTTAGGAATCGAGTTAAAAGCGAAGCTTCCACCTCATCCTCAAGTACCTCAAAAGAGCTTCAAGAAGTTATGAAACAACTTTAGAACCTAGGGAATGAGTTAGTAACTATCAAGAGGCAACAAGCTCAGAGTTCTAGGCCATATCGGCCTCGAAGCTCAATATCGGGCTAGACCCCATATCAACAAAATAGGCCACCAACTCAGCTGCTTATTCCTTTTAGGTCATATGATCCAAACACAACTTGATGTCAAAGGCATTGGTTCCAAAGCCTAAAACAACATAGCCCGAGAATATGATTCATGTTTCCCATGCAATCGAGATATCATAACCAATCGGTGTGCTTCAATGGTGCACTAAACTAGGCCTTGATGGTGCGAGACCGGTGGTGTGTCACAAGAGTCTAGTCAAGAAGGAAATCCGCGTGAGGAGCTCAACAAGAGGCATCCCAGTGAAACTATGCTTGTCAATTGACAAGCTAAGGATTTTGTGGAATGAATCGGACCCCTTCTCAAAGTGTAGTTGCACGATACACGGTCAAAAAGGAAATATTGGAGAAGAATAGTCACATAATTCGGAAATCCTCAACCCTCCATTACTCCACAAGGTATTAGCACTCAAAGTGCAACTCCCCATATGTAGAGTCAATCCAAACCACCTCGAAATCTACTTAGGCACCAATTGTAATAACCCATGTGCAAGAGAAAAATGTGCTAGGAAGGGGTAGCGAAGGATATCTCATTTAATATCATTGAGAAAATGAAGAAGACAAATGTGAACATTTCATTGTGGAGTCATGGCCATTCCAAGATAGAGGGATGCATTGCAGACTACCATGGCTAATTGGTCAAGCTCAAACCAGCCACCTAACCAACAAGAGAAAGTGCTTGCAATGTGGCTTAGTCTGAAGGAAACCATGGAGGAAAACAAGGTAGGAATCGAATCCACCTCCATTTTATGTTTAATTGATCATTGGGGACAAATTGGTACACAATTACATGATTGATTTGAAATGAGTAGCTCCGTAGTGCCCAAACAAATAGCCGATCAACTAGGTCTTCAATATAAAGTCATCTCTAAAGGGGTAGTGCAATTGGATAGGACAACGGTGGCAAGCTGTTGGAGTCATCAAAGATCTGAGCCTTACACTACATGCCTACCTTAATGTGATTTGTATTGCGAGAACGTATCACTCATAGACTTGCCACCACATTTTACATTGTGTTTGTCCAGGGACTTCTTTGCCAAAATTAGAGGCTATTTGTCTGCTAATTGGTCATGAAATGATTTTGAGGACAAGATATGGAGCTAAGGCCACAATCGAGTCTAAGCCCATTGTAGATTACCATATCGAGTCTTATGTACCCAACACGATTAATGTAAATTTTTCTACCTTTGATTTGGAGGACCTCCCAAGCACTTGTGAGACAGATACCAAGGTGGGGTGTATCCCAGACTTGACCCTCGATGAATGGTTAAACAAGAGACATGCTTTTGACCCCTATAAGGAGATGGAAGAATCTAAGCTAAGAGTATACTATCTGCGTGAGGAGAATCATCCTCTTCGACATCATTAAGCGAACACAAAGATGATAATGAAGTATGGAAATTGTTCTTTGATGGCTAAAGAAGTAGGCGAGGAGCCGAGAGGAGGAGATGTGATTGTGTCACCCCAAGGTATGAAATACTACTCGGCTTTTCATTTCTAATTTTCTGTTCAAACAACACAAATGAATATAAGGATTTGGTTCATGGACTGCATTGGGCAAGGAAATGAGGAATCAAGAACTTGAAAGTGTTGGGTGATAATGAACTAGTTCTTAATCAGTGTCCGAGGACAAAATGTTGTCGGGAACAACTGTTAAAGAGTTATAAGAACGGGTATGGGACCTCATTGAGGATTTTGAGGCATTTAACATCAGCTCCATCCCCAAGAAGAAAAAGCAAGCAGTAGACAGTTGGCGATAGTTGGGGCAGCGTTTGATGTTGTGGAGAGTATCAACAATGATAAGCACCAGCCCATATTGAGCTAGTTGTAAGGCCGGCTATTCGGAGACAACAATGTAAGTCGGCGAGTCTTTGAAAATGATCAACAAATTGTCAACTTTCTCAAGAGGAAGCTGAGTTCTCCTCCGAGGGAATTTAGACATGATTGGAACAATGCAGTATGGTGATCAAGTGGTACAACCGAGGACCAACAAACTACGAAAGGGTCTTATCACTTTGGAATCAATCTTCAACACAAATGACCAATTCGAAAAGAAAAGGCAAATATTCGGGTAAAGGGTGAAGTGATCGGGGATCAATTTTAGTGTCAAATGTTCCCTAAACTTCCTAAACCATTCCCATGTAGAATATCATCTCGAGAGCTTTCCAACGACTATGAGAACGCAACAAATGGACATCGGGAGCTCTAGTTATGCTGGTCAAAAGTTCGGGGCGGCGAGAAAGTCAACTCGGTCAATTGGTCAATATTGGACCAATGGCACCGCGACACGTGGCGAAAAGGCAAAAGGGAGTTGTTTGACGGTTTTCGATCTCGGTCTTCGACGATCATAAAAATGGTGCACGGAACAACAGCTTAGCTTTTATTACGGAGGGGAGCTCGACCCGCCGTGTGGACTATGGTATTATCGCCAACGTGGTGGGTCCACAAGCCACCACTCGTCGGGTCGCTCGATTTTCCTATCAAGCAAGGATCGAGTTAATTATTTCCATACCACATTACATGGGTCAAAATTATATTTACTTGGTAAGTCCATTTTCCAAATGCCACACATATATGCCAAACCACTATATATATTAATGTTTATACATTAGTATTAAACCATACAAACTTGACCGCCAAACATGCCAAGAATCCACGTAGTGGATAAGCGGGAAGCTTCCATGTGGAAGGGTGAAGTGAAGCGGTGTTGGAGGGGGCGGTTATGCCCACGTGGTCTTTTGACCACTTCAAACAATGCGTGGAAAGGCTTAATAAAGCCTAAGGTATTAACAACCCACAAAATGTGGGATATACATGCGCCTCTTTTGGGATTTAATCCCATTTAAAATGCAAATCCGCCAACGTGGGGATTAATCCCACTAAAACAAGCAAAATCCACGGAAAAATGATAGGAGGTGGGATTTGATCCCCCGACCTCATCGCCCCAAGACACATCCACCAACCAACTCACCTATAGGCTTGGGCGGATTATAAAATGGGTCGCTTGACTTATACAAAGGGAGGCAGTGCGTGTAAAGCGGGATAAGGACCATTTTTCGAAAATGTCATTTTGAAGGCCTTTCACTCAGAATGGGAACTCGAGTAAAAGGTGAAATGTAAGGAATTCTAAGATGATTTCATAAATATAAGATTTGATTTTTTTGTTTAGTTTTATCCTGTTTTGGAAGCTTTGAATGCAGTTTTTAACGAGGATCTACAAGACAACTAGTTGGAAAACACGAATTTCAATGCATTTCTGGTCCAAATTGTGACTTGGTATAAACATGAAAAGTGTTCGTAATTCGAGTTGATCTCGGATATATGATTTTTTTATAGAATGTTTTTAAATCTCCATTTGTAGGTGTTTTTCTAACACGATTTGCGAGGAGATCACATTGTGAAAACTCTTGTAGGAGCCACAAATCGTTCTTGGGACGATTTACTGCTATTTTTGAGTTCTTGGGACATTGATCAGCTCATTTGTAGGTTTTGATTCATTATTGGTTATTTGTAAGAGTTATTATACTTACATTTCAATATTATTAATGGATTAGTTCAATCGAACACAGGGACGTAGGAATTTGAACCCAGTAAACAATCTTGTTTGTTATACGAATGTTTTCGATTTTACGATTATTTATTTGCTACACAAGTTTTCCGCACTTCTATGGATGCATAATAATCGAGAATTTAATCAATTTGTGGAGGTTAGAATACTTAAAATTGGTTAAGAAAATCACGATCTTTGGAAACTTTTAAAAGTGAAAAAAATACAACACACGTTTTGAGATCAAGTTTGGTATCGAGTTGGTTGTTGGCCTTCAAACTTGCTAATCTCTCGAAGTAAGTTTTGTATCGTGAGCAGGTTAGATTACCGGATTAGCTTCTAATTGTGTTTGGAAATTTGGATTGATTTTAATATTGATTTTAGTCTTAAGTGTGCGAGACATTTTGGGGCTTGTTAATCTTCTTTTGCGGTGTGCAATTTTGGAAGTACAGTTGTGTTTGCGAAGAATCAGGAATCATGGGCAAGTCATCCAAACATGAGCAATCTGGATGAGCTTGAAGCCATAAACCTTGACTCAAGAAGAAAACTCTTTCTTGAGAGATAAATTTTATTCCTTGGAAGAGGAAATAGTGCGGTTAAAATCGAGCCACAATCCTCTATAACCAAGAAAGAGGAGTATGTCAACAAGATGCTTGAAGAGAAAGAAGTTGATGGGCTTTGTTAAAGAGTTACGGGAAGAAATACGAGACCAAGGATGCCCTCTTGGAAAAGCTACTGACAAGGTGAACACAAGAAGGAAATTCCTTCCAAAGCAGATCAGTAGTACTATGTGAGAAGAATGCTTTGTAAGTTGTTCACATTTTAATTCTTCTTCTCATTCAATTTGAGATATTCCTTTGGGTTAGTTTGAAAAACACACTAAGGAATTGGGTCTAAGCTAATGGTTAAGATGGGATTTAACGGAACGGGCCTTGGTAAAAATGGACAAGGCAATGCTAACCCAATATAGGTAGAGGATCAACCTCGGTTTGCGAGGTTTGGGTTATTCTAGTGGGAAAATGGAAATTGGAGAAAGTTCCAAGCGGTGAAGGAAGACAAGCTTCCAAACCAAGGATATATGCCACTAGAATTGCAGGATTCTGCCATCGGGAGGAACAATGAAAGGTGTAAGAAAATAGGTAAAAGAGGTAATTAGATTCCACCTCTTTCCACTTACACTAAAAAAATAGCACTAAGGGAAAATCAAATCCTAAAACTTCTAATACACTATTTCGGTTGGAACAATATAGCTTTGGTAGGCGAAATATGCTTTCCCTTGCACATTTTGTGAAGGTACTAATCATTACATTGCATATTGTTGGAAGAGGAAAAATTTGATTAAGAAGTTAATGCCTTTTGTGAATGATAAGGCAAAGTCTTAAAGACCAATCTCACCAAGGAAAGGTGAGAAATGGCAAGAATGTTACCTCTCCTAAACAGGGGAATCATTCTCGTAGACAGAGTTCTGAGAATGGTAAAATGGGTAAGACTCCTAAAAATAGGGAAGTTAAATTTTGTTCCCATTGTAATAGGAATGGTCATGATGTTAAGGTTTGTTGGTTTGTTTCTAAACAACAAAATTGGAAAGTTGTTAAAAAGAACAATATTGTAAAACCAACAGTGCTAAACCTAACTAAAACTCATTTTGGTACGGAGAAGGTAAAACAACCAAAATGAAAAACCCAAGTGATTGGTTTGGAAAAACACTCCTCAACTTTATATTTGCACTACAGTAAATTGTTGATAGTAGGAAAGCAAAATGTTTTTCAGAGCTATATTTTAGGGATTCCTGTTGATTGATAAGGATTTGTTCCTAAGTTGATATTTAAGCTTTGAAAATGAATGGAAATAGCTGAAGAGAAGATTTGAGTGATAGGTTCATCATACTCATGTTTTGTTTTCTCATATTGGTTGGTAGTTCCATTGTTGAAAACACTATGCAGGGATAGGCATCAGTAGCATGTCTAAATTTGAAACTTGCAGTTGTAATCAACATAATCACAAAGTGTCAGTTGAACACTAGCTTGTTATAGATGGGTGTTATTATCTGACTTATTATTTGTGATGGTGATACAATGTTTTGGCATATTCATGTTGATTCAATTGTTGACTATAGCTATTTTTGGGCGTTGATAGTCTATTATATTTTGATAGTGAATACTTGCAGTTGTTACAGTTTCAGATGGGCAGTGGGCACTAGCCTAATTGTGGGCAATTTAGATGTCTTGTATACTGATCTGTGTTATGGAATTGTAATTTTTGGTAATCGGTTGTATCACAAAGTGACAGTTGAACACTAGCTTTCCGTAATAGAATGGGTGTTATTATACAGTCGAGTTAATTGTGATGACATTATAGTAGGGGTATGAAAGTTCACAGTTGTGCGTAGAGTTGGCGATGTGGTTGCGGCGTTTGATTGAACACTAGCTTAATTGGGTGTTATTATCTGATCGGTTATGTAATTAGCTAATCAACTATTTACATTTTTTTAACCTATAATGTTATTTGGGTTCTTGTATGTGTTTGTGCAATGTAGGAAGAGATAGCATTATTTGTGGGTTGATACACAACTTTTTGTGGACAAAAAGCCTTCTTAGTAGGGAGGAGTGATCAGGGGATCAATTTTAGTGTCAAATGTTCCCTAAACTTCCCTAAACCATGCCTGTGCGAAGATCATCTTGAGAGATTTCCAATGACTATGAGAACGTGACAAACGGACATCGGGAGCTCTAGTTATGTCCGGTCAAAGTTCGGATAGCGAGAAAGTCAACTCTAGTCAATTGGTCAATATTGGACCAATGCAAGCGCTGCGACACGTGGCGAAAAGGCAAAAAGGAATTGTTTGATGGTTTTCGATCACCGGTCTTTGACAGCGTAAAAATGGTGTGCAGGACAAGAGGCTCAACTTTTATTACGGAGGGAGCCCGACCGCCATGTGGACTATGGTATTATCGCCAACGTGGTGGGTCCACAATCCACCACGTGGCTTGCCAACACTCATCGAATTCGCTCGATTTTCCTATCAAGCAAGGACCGAGTTAATTATTTCTACACACATTGTATGGGTCAAAATTATATTATCTTGGTAAATCCACTTTCCAAATGCCACGCATATATGCCAAACCGCTATATATATTAATGTTTATACATTAGTATTAAACCATACAAACTTGCCAACCGCCAAACATGCCAAGAATCCACGTAGTGGATAAGCGGGAAGCTTCCATGTGGAAGGGTGAAGTGAAGCGGTGTTGGAGGGGGCGGTTATGCCCACGTGGTCTTTTGACCACTTCAAACAATGTGTGGAAAGGCTTAATAAAGCCTAAGGTATTAACAACCCACAAAATGTGGGATATACATGCGCCTCTTTTGGGATTTAATCCCATTTAAAATGCAAATCCGCCAACGTGGGGATTAATCCCACTAAAACAAGCATAATCCATGGAAAAATGTAGGAGGTGGGATTTGATCGCCCGACCTCATCGCCCAGAGACACATCCGCTTGACCAACTCGCTTTATTGGCTTGGGCGGATTATAAAATGGGTTGCTTCAACTTATACAAAGGAGCAGTGCATGCAAAGCAAGATAAGGACCAATTTTCTGAAAATGCCTTTTTGAAGGCCTTGCACTCAGAATGGGAACTCAAAGTAAAAAGGTGAAATGTAGGGAATTCTAAGATGATTCCAAAAATATAAGATTTGATGTTTTTTGTTGAGTTTTAACCTATTTTTGGAAGCTTTGAATGCAGTTTTTAACAGGGATCTACAAGACAGCTAGTTGGAAAACATGAATTTCAATGCATTTTGGTCCGAATTGTGACTTGGTATAAACATAACAAGTGTTTAGAATTCGAGAGATGATCTCGGATATATGATTTTTTTCATAGAATGTTTTTAAATCTCCATTTGTAGGTGTTTTTCTAACACGGTTGCAGTAGGAGATCACATTGTGAAAACTCTTGTAGAAGCTACGGATCATTCTTGGGACAGTTTCTACTATTTTTCAGAGTTCTTGGGACATTGATTAGCTCATTTGTAGGTTTTGATTCATTATTGGTTGTTTGTAAGAGTTATTGTACTTACATTTCAATATTATTAATGGATCGGTTCAATCCAAACCCGGGGACGTAGGAATTTCCGAACCCCGTAAACAATCTTGTTTGTTATCTGAATGTTTTCAGTTTTCTGATTATTTATTTGCTACAAAAGTTTTCCACACTTCTATGGATGCATAATAATAAGAATTTAATCAATTTTTGGAGCTTAGAATACTTAAAATTGGTTAAGAAAATCATGATCTTTGGAAATTTTTAAAAGTGAAAAAAATACAACACACGTTTTGGATCATGAAGATTCAAAACCTATTCTTATAGAAGAAGGAAAAGCATTGCAGATTGGCAGAATAAGTACTCAACACTAAAAATATGAATTTTTTCAAATCATCAAGAATTTCCGGATGTATTTTCCTAGAATTATAAAGATTTAAGAGGTTTGACCCAAAGCCGGCACATCACACCATCAAGTTGGATCCAGAGCCAAGCCTTTCGATGCGAAACAAAGGCCAATGAATCCTCACATTGAACCTCTCATGAGGAAAGAATTGAACAAACTAATTGAGGCTAGTATCATCTTTCCTATCAAGCATTTGAGTTGGGTTGCTAACTTGGTGCCTGTGAGGAAGAAAAATGGAGAAATCAGTGTGTGTGGACTCTCGTGATCCGAATAGAGCATCACTTAAGGATCACTACCCACTCCCATCAATGGAACAAATCCTACAAGTCAGTAGCTGGTTTTGAGAGGTTCTCATTGTTGGATGGATACTCGAGTTATAATCGAGATAATGGTGAAAGAGGAAGATCATTCAAGACAACCTTCACCACCAAATGGGGAACTATGCTTATAAGAAGATGCCATTTGGACTATCAAATCTTGGAGAAAATTTTTAGAGAGCTATGGACATGGCATTCAAAGGCTTAATTAACAACATAGTCCGATATATCTTGATGATATCACTATTTTCTCCAATCTTTCGAGATCATTTCTTTCACCTTAGGTTTTCCAGAGATGTAGGAGGTTCTGTGGTGTCATTAAACCCAAAAAGTATGTGTTCTTGGCTCATGAAGGGAAGTTCTTTGGGCCACATTGTCTCAAGGAAGGGTTGAAAATTGATCCCGAAAGGGTTAAAGCCATTCGAACCCTTCCACCTTGCCACAACATAAAAGGTCTCTCTAAAGCTTCTTGGGGAGGATAAAATTTGTTCGCAGGTTTATACCTGACTTTTCTACTCTTGTGAAGCCTTTAAAAATGATGTTAAAAAAGAGTCTTGCATTTAAATGGACAACAAAAGGCAAAGAGAGTTTTGAGGCCATTAAACTTGCAATATCACAATGCCCTCCAACTCTCATTAACCCGAGTTCTCAAAAGACTTCATGCTATATGCTTTTGGAGGGTCAAACACCATCTCACCATCTTGGTCCAGCCGAATAATGAAGGTTCAAAGTAACCCATAGCTTTCTCCAGTCAAGGTTTGGAGGACTATGAGGTAAAATACTCTTTCATTGAAAAATAGGTCCTTGATATTATTAGGAGCTTAAAGAAGTTTAGGCACTTGGTCTCAAATAATAAGATTCAACTGCTAGTATCTCATGTTGGTGTTAAGGATTTCCTTTTAAATAAGGATTTAAATGAGAAGAGGGCAGGTTACATCACCCAGGGTAATGGAATATGATATTGAGATCAAGGTGACCAAACCTAGTTAAAGGAAAGGGATTGTGTGAACAACTAGCCTCTAAGCAATAGGATGAGTCATGAGATCAAAAGGAGGCTGTCCTATTTCTACAAAATGATCAAGAAAAATAAACCCATGATGCACCTGCTCCATGTTGGACCCAAGCCTTGGTGCATTACCTTCAAACATGTTTGTGCCCTCAGAATGGAACAAAACAAAGAGGAGATACTTGGACTACAAGCCATCCCATATGTGCTTGTTGATGGTGTCTTGTTTAAGAAGGATATTAACAAAGTGTCCTATTGAGGTTCATAGGACATGCCAGATTGAGAGAGTGTTTCATGAATTCCATGATGGAGAAGCAGGAGGTCACTTTTCCCCGAGAAATATCTCTCAAGCTTATGAAGGTGGTTATTATTGGCCTACGGTGTTCGAGGACTGCTACTCATGAGTCAAGAAGTGTAAAAATGTGCATTCTTCACAAGAAAGGAGAAGCTAACATCCCTAACCCTTCATCCTATTTCAAAGGTGGATCAACCATTCGTATAGTGGGGACTAGAATTCATTTGGGTGATTAACCCAAATTCAAGCCAAGGCCACAAGTGGATACTCACCGCAAGCAGACTATTTCACCAAGTGGTGAAGCCATGACACTAAAGGAAGCGAATGAATCCAACATCTTGAATTTCTATGAAGGAATAACCACCGGAGTTTGGAGTCCCTACCACTATTATATCGATAATGCATTGGCATTCCGTGGTACAAGGATCACTAAATGTATAGTTAAGAATGGTGTGTATCTCAAAGACCTCATAAAATTATTATCCTCAAGGTAATGGCCAAGAAGAGTCCACAAATAAAAACCTATTAAGGATTATCAAAAGGACCCTTGATGAAAATCATAGGACTTGGCATACAAGGCTCAAATCAGCTCTATGGGATGATAGGATCACATCCAAAAGATCCATAGGAAACTCCCCATACAAGCTTGTATATGGAAAGGAGGCAAGATGTGCCCATATAATTGGAATTGCCTACTTTGAAACTCATGAAACAGATTAGAGCTAGATGAGTTTGAACCCATGGTAATCAAGTATTCAGAGGCTGATGGAGGCGGGAGAGGCAAGAGAACATGCAATGTAGGCCATGGAGAAAGACCATACATTAATAAAAAGAGTTTTGACAAGAAGGAAAGGATGAAGACCTTTCAAGAAAGGGACTTAGTCCTAAATTGGGATGTAGACCAGAAAAGCCGGAAACCACTCCAAATTTGATTCCATATGGAGTGGCCCTTACATGATCACAGAATGCAAGAGTACCAATGCTTTCGGTGGCTAAATTGGATGGTGAAGAATTGCAGATCCGTGTGAATGGGATCCATCTCAAACATTGCTACCGAATGGGAAGTTTCCACCCCTATAAATATTAGCATAGGTTTTTTAAAATTCCCTAACAACGTAGTGTAGTTTTGTTTCCTAAGTGTTGTGACACGATTCTTTGTTGCTCCAAGTTGCGTTGTTACACAACCTAACATGTGTACAAGTGAACGTGCTTTATCCCTTTCAATATTCATGATAGGAGACCCATAGCTACATGTAATAGTTGCTTAGCTTCAAAATAAAAAAATGCAAAGCAACTAAAAGATGTCTTTGAAAAACATTATTCGAGGATAGAGGAAAACCCAGTCAAAATAATTTTCTACTCTAAAAACCTTTTTCAAGATTTCTTATGAAAATTGAGAGTGCAAATGGTTGGGCTTACGGATCGAGGAAGCATCGATATCGGGCCATCATTCTTAACTCCACGCCCAATGGATGCTTCAAGGCTATCGATATCTTCATCTAGCAGAAGATACCCCTGCGAGTCGCTAAATTGTTATCACTATTTTTGTCCTCGACACAATTGATCACCTACGACCTGTGCAAGAAGAAATTTAAGAAATGGCTTTGTCAAGAAAACCCATGCTTCAAATCCAAAGAAATAGATTACATGCGGGCTTAGAAATGGAATAGCGAGGGTCGGAGAAGGAGAAGACAATATCAAAAAATCCAGAGGCTCAGAAGAAAATAAAATGACGAAGATTTGAAGTTATTAGGATCTAAAATAGTTCAAAAACTAGCCCCAAAACGACTAAGTATGGAGGAGGCAGTGGGCCGCCAAGTGTCCAAACGATGCGTCTCCAAATATTGAATCAAAAGGAAGACTCAAACAAGTGCCGAACCCCACGTGTCCTGAAAAGCCCAAGGAGGGACATAGTCAATAGCTAAAAGTCAAAGAAACGAAGGCGAGGTGTCTAAAAAGACTAAGTTTAAAAGGTGATAGCGGAAGCTCCCACGCGTTGACTTGACACATCTCAAAGGTAGATCTAAAAGTAGAAACCCAAATGAGCGCAAGATTAGTCCAAGTTAAAAAGTGGGACAGAGCGGGCCAAAAATTGACTATGTATGGAGAGCTAGCGGACGCCCGCACGTGCTCCGCCGCCATAAAGGGATAGGGTTAGGTTTGAATAGTCAAGGAATGAGACAGTCAAGAGAGGGTGCCAAGTGTCAACACAACACTTATCCAAAAGTAAAATTTGGGGAAGGTTCCCAAACAAGTGCTGTGCCTCTCGCGTGTCCCTGGTCCAAATATATGACCCGCTGAGCAAAAGACTTAGCCAAAATATGAAGAAATTGAATGAGCCGTGTGGGAAGAAGCTATGCGTCACCTGCCACTCAAAGGTGAAATATAAAGGCTTCCCTGAGACATGCACCGAGTCTTCCATGTGTCCGGTTTTAAAAGGGGGCTCGTTTTGGTAGCTTGTTCTGCCATTTTCGTATGGACATGTTTCAAACTTTAAATGAGCATATCTTTCGGCTCGGTGCTCAAAATTCTAAAAATTTGGCAACGTTGGAAAGATCTCGGCTTTGCTCACGCCATGAAGATCCAAGTCTTTAAATTTAGAGAGTTTAGGTGGAAAAAAATGAAGAAATTTCTTCCCTGTCATTAATATTGGATCTATTTGCCCTAAAACCAGATCTGGATTTGACCGGATCCACTGTTCCTCCTCCTTCGAGGCACCGAATGAGTAATTGATGTAGGAATCAAGATAGATTTGGGGTGGATTTTATAAGAGGCATTGATGATAGTGGTTAAGATTCAAACTAGTTTTCCCACTTCTCTCTCCTTCTTCCTCTCGTGTCTTGAATCTATAAATAAAGGTCGGGCTCATTGTAAAGGGTTAGACATTTCTATTTTGTGCCCTCCTTCTTCTTTTGTTCACAAAAGGATTTGAGAGTTTTCCTAACCTCTCCTTTGGGTTTTAATTTAAGTTTCTTTCCTCTTGATACCTGTAATTTCTTGTATTGACTCTAAGCAATAATATATGTGTCTATGGATGTTTCTCGACCCTCTCATGCATTCGTTATTTTCTCTATGATCTATCATTGCGATTTGGTCATCTGTGCATGTTGTTGTATTACATTCATGTGGTCGTGTTAAATGCAAAACAAGTGTCTAACATTCCTTTGGTGTATCACCTCGTTAGCTTAGGTTTATTTTCTTGCATCTCTCTAACTCTATCTCCTCGTAGATAAAATAGATTTAGAATAGATCCTCTGTAATTTGTTTGTGTACACACGAACAGAGGGATAGGAAGGCCTCACTGTCAGAGCTCTCTCAACTCACAAGGTCCCACACCTTGAGAGATGCTCCATGTTGTGCCATCAAAATGAGAGTCTCAACCCATATGGTCCTTGCAGACATTTAGGGGTGCTGTGATTCTACACTAACAAAACCCAAGTGGGGGCCGAGCCGAAGTGAGGTGAGTGTTCAAGCGAAAGAAGAAAAAGGAAATTAGGGTAATGTAGATAACTATCCATGAGGGGAAAAAGTTTGCAATGTATTAGAATGATATCGTAAACTTGATTCGGGATGTGACTTTGAGCACGAGTCATGAGGTCCTTGATTATATGATATGTAATAAGAACCTATCAATGAACTTCATACCTTGTGAAAAAAGTATATCATCGATCGAATCCTCAATTAGATGAGAAAGTTATTTCTAATGTCATCCAAAGTGGGGTGAGGATCGGGGTGAGTTGTTATCCATACGTAGGTTGTGGGCTATTTGTTTGAGGAAAGGTGGTCGGCCCAAGAGGAATCAACCCCAACATTCAAATTGTGGGAAGAAGTTTTGGGAATGGTAGGCTTGCTACAAAGAACCCAAAAGTCAAAGATCGGTATGCACGAAATACCCGCGATGATTGAAAAAGATGAGAGATGAAGTAGAAGGTTATGTAGCCTTATTTGTTTGGTCATGTTTGACCTTAGATTCAATCTTGTTCATGTGACATCTATAGGTTCTACAAGAAGAAACATTATGCCCTGAAGGCTCGTGCCATGTATAATATGGCTTGGCTGTAGAAGACTGAGGATCCATAAGGGAAAGAGGTAGGGATATGGGTTTCATAGGATGCGAGAGGGGTAGTAAGAGTATTTGAAGATGACACCTATGGAATGGGGAAGATGGTGTTGATGGAGCAACACATTTCTTAGTCATCGGGTAAAATAGATAGGATCATCACCCATGATATTATCAGCTTCATAGTCAAAACTAGGAAACCAAGCATATTATTTGATAAGGGAAAATGGATTAGACAGTCGATGGTGGTTTGTGGAGGTGTAGTGGTAGAGCAATTTGATCTTCAAGAACCGGTTGGGAAGAAGTTGTAATCGCTCCAAGGATTCCTCCCATATGAGGATGACATTTGCGTCATGAGAAAATTTAGTGCAAAGGGTTTCTTGGTAACATAATAATTCCTTATTGCAGATATGGGAATAACCAACTAGATGGGGATAATCTAAAGCATAACCATCGTCATAATTAGATGTAGAGGCATCCACCGCACAAGAATCCTATGGTATCAAGTTGGGCCATATGCTCTAGTGGGTCTTATGGTGTATGTGAGATGAATGATTGAATTGAAGGATCCTTATCATGAGAAAGAGGTAACAAGGAAGGAGGTAACTTGGATGTGATGTTTTTAAGAAGATAATAAGTGTTAATTCAAAGCATGACCTTAGTAGGATTATCATCATCTAACTCCAAGAGATTTGGAGGTATTTTCCCCACCAATTTTGGATGATTGACATTTCCATGAATAAAAATATATGGGATAATTAAAACATTGATTTTCTTAGAATGAAATAGGAAACAATTCATCCAAGGTTGGGAAATTATATGTCCCTTTTTAGTTGAGTGTATCATAGTTCCAAGGGTTAGTGTCCCCTTGAATCTTATAAATAGCCCTCTTGGTGGTACAACTTGACACACTTACATGCATAAGAAGAAATGATGCACAAAATATGAGCCCAAGGACGTCATAGGAGAATATTATAAGATAGATAAAAATTGAAGACCATGACCTTCATGCAGACATTTCTAGGAGGGACGGTGATGAGTAACCAAATACACCCCATATGAGGCATATGTAGGTGATCGTATCCTTGAAAAGTGGTTTGTGTAGATTTTAAATTATTTATAGAATAACCAAGATCTTTAATGAAATATAATGAGGCCACACACATGTCCGTTACTTTGTTAATGAGAGAACACATGATGAAGTGTGAGTGATATGAATCGAAATGAAGAGGGGAATATCATTTGTAAGCAAGAGCTCATCCAACATCATAAAGGCTATAGGAAAATGAATGCAAGAGTGAGCATCTGTAGTAAGATTGATATGAATGCATAGCTCCTTACATTTCCATCTCGATGCTTTCCTTCGAGCCATGTAATGTGGGGTTCGGCCCAAAGAGGGAGAAAATGGAATACTTATATAAAAAAATCATAAGATGCTCACGATGGTGAGGTGATGTACACATAATTGGAAATTGGTGTTTTCATTGATGTTAATAGGTGTCATTGATGTCAAAATGTGTAAGGGACATGAAGGTTGATTGGTATTTTCAGTCATTTATGCCATGTGTTGAGTTGAGAATGTTTGGTCTAGTTGTCATTGATGAGGTGTATTGAGCAAGTATGATGGCTTGTAGGAGTGATGCCGAGGTATTGCAATATTTTGGTGATGTTGTAGTGTGTCATGAAGCTTGTTAAAGGTTATTATAGGTGAGAAAGTTTGGAAAAGTCATGATGTGGTCAACATGGTTGATGTTAGCATGACCAAAAATCCTAGTTTTATGATCTAGTCAACAAAATGGTGTGTCATGATGGTTCTTAGGTATGCATAAATAGTTTGAGCATGGTGTGTGAAATGTTTTAGGTGTTGGTTTTCAGAAAAATCAAGATATAGCATTTTTTCCTCTACCGAGTTCAAAAATTGAGAAACCCAACTCGAGAAGGTCTATTTGATGGTCGTTGGCAGGTGTGAAGTATGTGTGGGAGGAAAATATCTTCATGGTAGTTAGGGAAGGGTCCCAAGATGACATTCCTGTATTATTTTAGAGATTAAAGGGCAGAGCTTTATGAACAATCATTAAGAAGCTAAGGTGGTCTAAAACCCTCCTTAAACCCTAGTTAAGTAGTGATGGAGAAGAACTTGTTCAAACATGCCAAAAATGGATTAATTGACCTATTATGAATATTGGAAGTTTTAGAGGTCTCCTCTAGCTTTCTCTAAGTGGTATTTAGGTGTCATGATAATGTGTGTAATCCATAATAAATTTCATGTTTGAACAAGTTAATATTTATCTCAGGTTTTTCATTGGAATAGATGAATAAATCAATGTTTGAGGAAGTCAGGAAGATATACGACATTCCTAGAGTTATTTTAGAATAAGGTTGAGCCCTTCGAGATGTCATGGAAGTCATTCTTACATGAATGGTTTTGGTAGTTTTTGGTAGCCCTTTGCAGAGGTGTTCTTGGGCACTTACACCCAAGTGATGGCTTCTTATGCATTTGGTGATGACCCTAAGGTCATGAGATTTCCATCCATGTGTCATAATCTCATGGTTTAGGTATTTTGGTACTAATTTGAGCTTCATATTTAAGAACTGGTTTTATAGGTCATGTAGAATAATTTATACATCCTTTTAGGGATCTCTTTGTTTGTTATTTTTTGTCGTCCCGACCCCTTTTTCTTTGTGTTCCTTTGTTTCATTTTGGGGATAAAATCTTGACTAAGTATGATAATGAGCGCCGAAAGCTCCACATGTCCCTTCGGTGCATATTGGAACATTTGAAAAACCAAGAGCCTTTAAAATAACGAGAAGAAACCACGTGACATGAGTGCGGTGGTATAGCCCAAACGAGTGAAAAGTCAAAGGAAAAGGAGAAGAGCCCACAAAAACTCCACATGTCTCTAGGGCAACTTAAAAAGGAAAAAACAAAAGGCAATTGCTAAGTAGCGCACAACCTCCATGTGTCACGCAAGGAAGCTACCACCATCCAAAGGAAAACCAAAGAAGCAAAGGACTCATGATTTAATGGATGAATGCAATATCGAGTCCCAAAACAAGTAGTTGAGATTCACCATCATGGTTCGAGATCATGTAGGTAAAGAAATAAATGTAGACGGTGGAAATATTGATGGCATATGTATTGGTTCATGAGATGTGGGGTCTATAAAAGAAAGTTCGGGTTCCAGAAAAGGAGGACAAATATAGAAAAATTTGGGAAAAGAGCTCCAGGAGATCTCTAGGTTGATAGTTTGGGTTCATCATCCTTAACAAGGCTCTATTGTAAATAAATACTGTAATCTATGCCATTCTTGGCCTTATGTACTTATTTTCTCTATAAATAAAGAGTTCTTGTTTTATGCCCTAAGGAGTTCACAATACTCTGGGTCCTTATTTTCTTATGTATGCTTTTATTCAGTTCTTGATGAATGTTTAAGTTTCTATCATGCTATACGCCCTTAGATCTTTACATAAATCTATTCACTTGCAAATGGTTATGTTTTAGTTCCTCCTAAGCCTTCTATAATATGAAATACTTTTAAAAGGGTTGATCATGCTCAATGATTTTCAACTATTCTATTAGTTATTTCAAAGATCTATCTCTGTGCTTTTAGTAAGTTTTGGCGCATTGTCTTAGGTAGGATTTACAGTTTGTTTACTTTTCCATCTAACCATTACCTAAATACAAAGTAGAGAAGAGCCAACTTCTATAAAATTTGGAGGTTATCTTAGGGGCCAAGTCCCACATCTCTAATATTTCCCATGACTTTGATGGTTCATCTGCAAAGATAATCGTTAACAGGTCACAAAATTAGTGAGAAGAGTTGTTCTAATGAGTGGATTCATAACATGATTTGATGGTGCATAGTTGTAGAAGCTTGTAAAATGCATGCAGTAGACTTAGAAAACATGCCTAATAGGTTCATGATGGCTGGTGAAGGCCATGTGGGGTAAGGAGTAATCTATAGGGATCCAAAATAACTCTACTTCATCAGATGAATCAACACAAAGAAGGAAAATAAATATACGTAGGTTTTGTATTTAAAGTAACAGATCATCGCTCTATGAAAAGTGGCATATACTGAGTAACCACCGCCCAACCAGGTGGGCAAGGGTCCTTCTGGGACTGTCGGCTCTGCATTGGGCGGCGGTCCTGGATCTTTCAGACAGAAAATAAAATATGAAACAAACAACCTCAAAATTTGAAAGGTTATTTGTGACTCTTCTCTTCCATGACCTTTCCCATTCTCCAGTGCACGAGAGGACATGAGAAATGATATAAATACATGTTTGTAGAAGAGAATAAGGGGCATTAAAGCATGAAAGCAAGTGAGCAAAAAAGTTCTTAGTGCTAGAATTGTGTTTTGTAGAAGAAAGGAGTGTTGAGATAGAGAAAACAAGTAATTGGGAGGAAGTGTGAGATATTATCTACTTCTCTTTCATACTTATTGTAATTTTTGTACTTATTATTTTGAATTGGCCAATAAAAGTGGGAAGAAAGAGAAATTGCCCTTCCCGATTGGTTTTTCCTCCTCTAGAGGTTTCTAGGATAAAACTTGTTGGTGTTTATGAGTTTATATTCTTTCCTTTCCTACAATTGTGGATTCTAAGCATAAGAAAAATTCATTCACTAGCTATCTCTATCATTTTCTAATAGAAAGTAGAATAACAACGTTTAATTTGTGATTTTGTGGATAATTCCAAAGTTGAAGAGTTTACAGATCATTTTGGTATTAGAGCTAACAAGTATCCAAGACTGTGGTATTCATTCTTGGATTTGTATGATAGTGATGAGATCTAAAGGTGAAGAGGCTTTACCTTGCGATCCAGAAATTTCTACAAAGAAGTGGAAACAGAGAATTTGGGGACAAATGGAGGAAGAGAACTTGGTCCGTAGAATTGAGATGTTGGAGACCATGATGGATAGGATGTTTAGAAGGACAAGAAGAACTTGTGATTTATAGAAGACAACTTTTGTCAAGCAAGACTCCATGGACTCAGTGGTTCGAGGCTTAGTTGAAAAGTTTGGCATAGGAAGAGCCACCATGAGGAAGATTATGGGGAAGAGCATGAAGAAGAGACTTCAAACACAAGAGAAAAGGTAAAATCTGATCATACTCCTTTTAAAGTTGAGACGAAAGTTGAGATTAAAAGATTTGAAGGACAAGTAGATGCAGAGTTGCTTGATAAATGGTTAAAATAGTTAGAAGTCTACTTTAGCATCCATAATGTCACTGAGGCACAGAGGATCACCTTTGCACATCTCAAAATGGAGGGACATGCTCTGGTTTGGTGGGAAACCCATCTAACCACTTGTGAAAAGAAGAAGCATCCTATTGTGAAATCTTGGCAAGAATTTAAAGAATTACTTAGAGCTAACTTCTATCCTATTGGCCACAAGACTGACCAAATGATTAAATGGCAGTATTTTAGACAAGGCAGTGGTCAAAGTGTGTAGGACTATACTACGGAGTTTTAGAGGTAGGCCATGTTGCTAAACATGGACTTGGAGGATGAGGATATTTCGAACTAAGTACTTGGGAGGACTTCACACTCACCTTGAAGAAAATTCATCTCCACAAAGCCCAAAGATCTCAATGAGGCATGTGTGCAGGCATACTACATAGATGATGAAAAGAAGCAAGGAGAAGCAGAGCCAAGGGCAAAGCATTCAAAAATCAATAGAAAAAAGAGTATGGGAAAACAAGTAACAAGGGTAAGTGGAAAGGGAAAGGTAAACAAGCTGCCACTACTTTAAATACTTGTAAAGATCCCAAGTTTTTTTGCAAGAACTTGTGATATCAATGGTCATACTGATGCTACATGTTGGAAGTTGCATCCGGAGTTACATCCGAAGAACCAAACCAAGGACTCAAAGAAGTCCATGACAAGCTGTAAAAATAGAAGGGGAGGTGGAAATCAAAGATGAACTCTGATGTAGATGAAAGGATTGGATGCACGGCCACCAACATGGATAGTTAGAAGAGGAGATGAGTAGACTATTCTAGATCAAAATCCAGATCAAGAGAACTAAGGTAAATGCTTTGGTTGATACCGGTTCTTAGTCTAACTTGATTTCTGAAGTAGTTGTAAAGAAGCTTGGTCTTGAGACTTACGAGCATCCACACCCTTATCCTTTGGGTTGGGTGAAGAAGGGTGTTGAAATTAGGTAACAAGAAGATGTAAGGTCAAGTTTGGGATAAATTCCTAGTATATTGATGTTTTGAAGTTGATGTTATTCCACTTGATGCTTTTGATGTTGTATTCGGGAGTCCTTACTTGTATATTAGGATGCTATATTTATGAGAAGGGAAAACCGATACAGATGGGTCAAGGATGGGATCAACTACAACATTTGGGCACACCAACAGTAAGACACAAGTTACTATGGTGAGTGCTAACCAAGCAAAATGACTTATTCAAGAAAATCATAATCAATTTTGTTTACTTTTGTTAAAGGATAAACAAGATGGGGTAGAAGTTTTAGAGATTTCTAACCAGGAAAGCATGATTTGGATAGTATTATTCATTTTTAAGGAAGTATTTCAGCTCCCAGTGGGTTACCACCAAAATGGGAAGTAGAGCATGAGATTCAAGCTATTTCCAGAGTCCCCTCTACCGAACATCAAGTTGTATAGAAATCCTTGCTTGAGAGTAATGAAGTAAAGAAACAACTCCAAGAACTACTAGAACAAGGGGTGATATGTCAAGCACCTCACCATGTGGTTCACCTATTGTGATGGTGCCAAAGAAGGATGGTTCTTGGAGAATGTGCATCGACTACCGTGCTTTGAACAAGATCACCATAAAGAACAAATATCCACTTCCCGCATAGATGATCTCTTGGACCAACTTCAACATGCCAAATTCTTCAAAGTTGGATCTCAAGTCAGGTTATCACCAAGTAGAATGAAGGAGGAGGATATATGGAAGACTTGCCTTCAAGAAAAACAAGGTTTGTATGAATGGTTAGTACTTCCCTTTGGGTTATGCAATGCACCCGCTACATTTATGAGATTGATGAATGATGTCATGAGATTTCATAGATTCATGTGTCATTGTATATCTAGATGATATCTTGATTTTTAGTGCCACATGGGAAGAACATCTAACTCATTTACAACAAGTCTTACAAGTTCTCAGGGAGAAACAGTTGCTTTGTAATATGAAGAAATGTGAATTTTCCAAACAATCACTTGTCTATCTTGGGCATGTGGTTGGAGGAGGAGAGCTACGAGTGGATCCAAAAAAGGTGGAAGCCATCACTAATTGGCCAACACCAACATGAGCCACAAAGACTAGGAGTTTTTGGGAGTAGTACAATACATGTGGAAGTTCATTTCGAGATTCTCCGTGATTGTAACACCTCTACACATAGTGGCCGTAAAGAGTAAGGGTTTTGACTAGGGTAAGGAACAAGAAAAATCCTTTGAGTTATTGAAATACAAGATTAGTCATGCTCCAAAGATTTGATCTTCCTAATAATGCAGAAACGTTTTGAAGTAGAGACAGATGCCAATGATTACGCTATGGGCATGCAAGTGTTGCTTTCAAGGAGGTAAACCCGTATGCTATCATTCTAAAAATTTCACTTTCGTAGTTAAAGGATATTCAATATATGATAAGGAAATGTATAAACTAGTTAAGACAATTAAAAATGGAAGCATTATTTGTTGGGTAAAGAAACTATTGTTCACACTGAACACAAACCTCTCTAGTATTTGTAAGCATAGTCTAAATTATAGTAGGAAAGGCACTACAAATGGATGGGGTTCCTTCAACAATTCCATCTAGTGATCAAATATAAGATGGGTAGTACAATTTTTTGGTGGAGACATATTGTCTAGGGCCCCCACATAGGATAAGTTCTCCTTTTTGGCCACTATCTCTCAAATCGAGCCCTTCACGAAGGAAGCTTACGGAGAGGCATATGCCCAGGACAAAGACTTTGGGGTGACATTTCAGCAATTGTAGTCCCAAGGGACCTGAAAAGACAAGGATTGAATATTGTTATCTCAAGGACATGCTAATCTACCGATGGTGGAAACTTTCGTGCCTAAAGAAGAAATACTTCTATTGATGAGGGAATCACATACCTCAAAAGTAGAGGGACATTTTAGTGTTAGTAAGATCCTAGCCCACTTGCAAAGGTACGCATGTATCAACCCAATATGCAAGAAGTATCAAAATTTATACGTGGATGTAAACTTTTTGGACCAACAAGCCTAAGACTAGGAAGGAGGGTTTGTATATGCCTTTGCTAGTACCTACTCATCAGTGGGAGGACATTTCTATGAATTTTGTAGGAGGATTACCTATGTGTAAACATGGCCATGACTATCTCTATGTTGTTGTTGATAGATTCAATAAGATGTTTATTCTTATGACATGTAAAAAGAAAAGTAAAAGCACATGAGGTAACAAATCTTTTCTTTGCTAATGTATGGGTGCATTTTGGTTTGCCAAAATCTATTATTTCGAAAGGGATTCCAGGTTGGGGGGAGGTTTTGGACTACTTTGTGGGACAAGATGGATACCAAGTTACAGAGGAGCACAACTTTCCATCCAAATATAGATGGACAGACATCAGGTGGTGAACAAGACTTTTACTATTTTGGGACTTGATAAAGGTTAGGTTATAACAACAAATACCTAAGGACTTGGGATGAGACTGATCGAGAAGCGGGTGATTGAAACTAGAAATTTTAATCATTTCAAAGGATCGTTAAATATAATCAACTTAAGAGGTCTTAATACTCCAAATTATTGATTAAAAATATGATTTAGGACTGAATTCAAACTGAAATTAAGTTTACAATTTTACTCAAAATTTCATTGTTTGATTGAAGCCCCAAAAATCATTGTTTCAGATTTAATTGATTTCCCAATTTTATCAATTACTGATTATAGTTGCATCCATATTCATATTCTAAATTTAAATTACTTGCAAATATCAGAAACTAAAAATAAAAATTAGAACACAACACCAGATTGTTTACGGGGTTCGGAATTCCTACGTCCCCGGGTTCATGGTGAACCGATCCATTAATAATGTTAAATATGTAAATATAATAACCTTTACATTAACTAATAATGAATAAAAACCATGCAAAACTATGTTTCATACATTTGAAGGACGTTAATGGAGCTCAACCTATGTCCTTCACCTTCATGATCAACTTACAAAACGTCTCCCTTTGGTTCGATGCCTTTGGTGACTTTAACAGCAAATAAATATATCAGGGCCCAAAAAGTTCCAAATCAGATAAATGATCACACCATCATGATTTTCTCAAAATTTTGAGAAAATTTCATATATAACTCGAGATCCGAGAAGTGAGCGAAGTGCCCTAACATTGCACTTCTTTTCCAAAACTACCTCCTTATTGTTCCCATGGAGAGGCAATGACACGGACCTAACACTTCCCCATTACAAATACGAGTGAGCTTTATTTATACCACTTATAAGAGGGTGGCGAGTTGGTAAGGCCACTTATATTTTTAGATGAGGTCTTTGGGTTCAAATCCCCTTTCATACGTTTAGGCGCCCAATTCAGCCAAAGACCCCACATTTGGTGGGAAAGGGATAGGATAAGCCTTTAAAAACTTTTTGTCCACAAAATCCTCCTTATCCCATGGGATTAGGCTTATTCCCATGGAATGGATTAAGTAAAATATTATTCTTCTTATTTTAAATCCAAAGCCACTAAAAACAAGCCAAGTGTAATCAAAATTATATGCCATTTGTCCACATCGAGTGTAAGCCATGTCGTCATCGACCACATGATATTTGACTATGCATATATTTCATACGTGGGAACATTTCTAGATTTTGTAGAGGTTCATGGCAAAATGCTATCGTAATGTTGTTTTGATAGATTCAAGTAAGATGTGTATTATACCATGGAAAAATTTTTTTAAAAATTACAAGACCATCAATTTTTCTAATGTATGGGTGTCACCAATTTCCACATGTCACCTTGCCATTGGTCCACTTGTTGACTTGTTGACAAAGTTGACTTCTTTTTGGGAACTTTTGACATGACATAACTTGAGCTCAGAAGTATCCGTTTTTACATTCTTATAGTCTTAAAAAATCTCTCTAAAGGATCTACTACATTGACATGATTTAGGGAAATTCAAGGAAATTTTCAAGAGGGTATAAAAATCTCCAAGACTTGGGATGAGTCCTTAGCCTACATTCAACATTCATATAACCGGGAAGTATACACATCCACTATGAAGTCACCGTTTGAAGCATTCTTGGGATATCTACCTACAAATCCTATAGAAATAGGTTGGGTAGTAGGATGAGGAGGATGAGACACAAAGGTGACTAGAGAAAACAAATGTATTGAGAGGATCCGATAAATCCATCTCAAAGTCAAAGAACAACTAGAGAAATCTAAGGCCAAGTACAAAACTAGGCACGATCAACATAGGAGGGAACATAAGATTCATGTTGGAGATAGATTTTGGCTTTACTTGAGCAAGGAGAGACTACAAGGTCAAGCATAGAAGCTCAAGCCACTACGATATGGGCCCTTCACCATATTGGAGCAAGTTGGAGAAAATGCATTTGACTTGATTTACCGTCATTTATGAGGATGTACTCTGTAGTAAACTATGAGAACTTGCACCTATATGAGCCATCCATGCTAGATGAAGATGAAGGACTACAATTGCTACCTTCCATTGAGGATTGTGTCTTAGACTCATGAGGTGAATTGGAGGAGGATGTAGTGCTGCAGCAGAAGGTCAAAGAGACTAGGAGAGGTCCACAGGAGTCTTGGAAATTGGACTGAAAGGAAAGACACCAAGGTAGGCCTGGTGGTACTCGAAGGAGCAAGTGAGGGAATTATTTCCTCATCTACTCCCCCACTAAGCTTTTGTGGGACCAAAAGCCTCCTAAGAAGGGGAGGTGTGATCCATAGGGATCCAAAATAAATCTACTTCATCATATCAGTCAACACGAAGAAGGAAAATAAATACATGAGAGGTTTTGTCTTTATAGTAACATGACCACCATTCTATGCAAAGTGGTGGTTACAGAACACCGCCCAACCTAGGTTGGCATTGGCTGCGCATTGGGTGTCCTGTCAGCTCTTTTGGATAGAAAATAAAATATGAAATAAACAACCTCAGAATTTGAAAGGTTGTTCGTGAATTTTCTCCTCCATGACCTTTCCCATTCTCCAGTGCATGGGAGGACATGAGAAAGGCTATAAATACATGTTTGTAGAAGAGAATAAGGGGCATCGAAGCATGAAAGCAAGTGAGAAACAAGTTCTTAGTGCTGGAATTGTGTTTTGTAGAAGAAAGGAGTGTTGAGACAAAGTAAACAAGTAATTGGGAGGAAGTGTGAGATATTATCTACTTCTCTTTCATACTTATTGTAATTTCTGTACTTATTATTTTTGAAATGGCCAATAAAAGTGGGAAGAAAGAGTAATTTCCCTTCCCGACTAGTTTTTCCTCCTCTGGAGGTTTCCAGGATAAAAATTGTTGGTGTTTATGAGTTTATATTCTTTCCTTTCCTGCAATTGTGGATTCTAAGCATAAGCAAAATTCATTCACTATCTCTGTCATTTTCTAATAGAAAGTAGAACAAAAACGTTAATTTGTGATCTATGGATAATTCCAAACTTGAAGATTTTGAGATCAAGGAGACTCGTGTTTGGTGAAGAAGATGTTTTAGGCATTTAGGCCTAATTGAGTCCTAATGAAGGATTTGAAGTTTCTAGATGATATTGCCGAATGAGTGTGAATTTTGTATGGTGTTCTTATGATGTTTTCATGTTTTTATAATGATATATACCATGATGAGACCAAACTAAGTCTCATCTATTGCACAAAATAACATTATTCCTTCTCTTATAAAGTGGATTTAGATGTAGTCTTAAGAACTAGATAGCTTATTTAAGATAAAATGTAAAAATATATATATTTTTTGAAAAGTCCATTCTGACATGAAGTTTTCATTTCCTAATATTTCTTGTAAATTGGAGTACAATATTGTGTATGAGTAGGTCATTTGAAAATATTTGAAAGTTAAATCACTTTAGAACACTTTGGACTATTCTCTAGAATGTATAACGAAAAGTGCATGAATTACATAAAAAGCACAGAATCACATGGTCAAGCATATGAATCACATAGCTAAGAATGAAAGAATCACATAGTTAAGATCACAAGACTCAAAAATACAAGAGCACAAGACTCAAAAACCAAGAGCACAAGACTCACAAAGCCAAGAGCAATGGAATCATAAAATCAACAATGAAATCACTTTAACTAAAATTGTAGACCTCTAAATGAGAAATTGAAAGAGGTTTTTGTTCCTCTTATTGCTAGGAGGAAAAAAATCTCTCTGTTTTTACACAAAACAATAATTGAGGAGATATATTTATTTTAAGTTTTAACAGAATAAGGTTGAAGGAAAGTAAATACGAAAAAAATAGTTATAGTAAAAATGTGATATCTCTCTCATTTCTCATTGAACAGAAGAATATCAAAATGTTGGAAAGCATACAACAAGGTGCACCAAACCTAGAAAATGTTTGAAAATTAAATGCATAGTAATGATCAGAAAATTAGGGATGAGAATATGGGACAACTGTCATGTTGAAATATTCAATCATGCAAGAGCAGACTTGGAAAATGGAAAGAGGTAGTTAAATTCATGTGGAAGAGGTAGTTCAATATAGAGTTGTAATATTTAAATAAATCTCTTCCAAATTTATCTCCTTGGCAAGTGGAAGAAGTAGTTAAGTGCATGTAGAAGAGGTAATTCAATCTAGAGTTGTAATATTTGATTAAATATCTTCCACATTTATCTCCTTGTGAAGTGGAAGAAGTAGTTAAATGCAAGTGAAATAAGTAGTTAAATCTAGAGTTATAGTGTTTGAATAAATTCCTTCCACATTTATCTCATTAGAAAGTGGAAGATGTAGTCAAGTCTTGCCAAAGATTATAGGTAGGTAGTTCTATAATCTTGGAGTATTGGCCAAGGATGAGTTATAAATATCTCTCCAAAGCACTCAATGCAATAGTGGTAGAAGATGAATGATTTTTGTAACATCATTTCTGATTAATAAAATCCACAGTTCAAGTATCTTGACAACAACTTATTTTTAGTTTTGTTAAGTAAAATATGAGGGAAGAAATGGACCACTCTTACCCAAGGAGGATGATGGTTTATTGTTATTTAGAATAGAATCATTATTGTTTTACTTATATTGTTTAAATCAAAATTTTGTGTTTTTTTTTTTTTTGTTTGTGAAGCTTTACTTTCATTTGTTTACTATCATTTATTTATTTTAGTTTGCTAGATTAAATTTAATTTCAATTATTTATTTCATTTTTTTATATTAGATTTTATTTCAATTATTTATTTTATTTTGTTAGATTAGATTCAATTTAGTTATTGAATTTCCTTTCAAGCATTTTCAATTCTAGAGCAAAGAATTGTTAAATCATTGTTTCCTTCAGCCCCTTTTGCAGATAGCCTTAGAAATCATCTTTTTATGACATTCTTCAAGTTTAAATGATGCAGACTATAATGCCCCTCATCATATATCCCATGAAGCTCGACCTAGATGATTTTGATACATGGGTCATGTATATAAAAATGTTCTGAGACCTATTTTTATTGTTGTGTGTGTATGGAAAAATGTGATTGAGAGGGTAGTTTGATAATAAGGACTAATAATGTTATGTTCAAGAATCTAGATGAATCATTTAGCAATATTATACAAGAGTCGAAGTGGAGGATTGTCAAGAACTCTTGTTGTCACCATATGTTGACAAAGAGAAGAAAGAAGTTGAGCCCATGATTAGGAAATATGATATTCATTCACAAAAGAGGAATCCTAGATAGTCAAGAATAGAAAGATGTATGAACCTATTGGTAAAATCAAGAAGGATCCTAAGAAAATGAAGAATACCAAGGAGTTAGATCATGCATATACAAATGAGAATAAAAAAGGACAATCATGCTTAGTCCTGATTTTTCTACAAGCCCAAGTGGTCTATTTTCCATGAAAGAGAATAAGTAAGATGTTGAAGAACACCAAGAGTATATGTTATCATCGTATGAAGTGAAGAAAGAGGATATTGCCATCAAGCCCGAAAAACCAATCAAGAAGTCAATAATGATCTTTAATATAGTTAATCGGTTTCATGGTTACAAATTAGATGATAAGAAGATGGAGATCTAGGAATCTCCCGAGTTTATGTTATTTTAGAACCCTAAGAAGCATGGACTATCTTCATTAGGCTTCATGAAGACATTCAATAGTTAATAAAAGTATGAGTGTTATTTGATAAGAAGATTATAGGTATGAAGGACTGAGATATGTCCTAAGTGTGTTTTAGGTATGTTGCTCATGTTGAAGACTTAGTAAAGATGATTGAGGTATGTGTTTTTTTCCTAATTTTATTCATGGAGTCATTTTTCTAAAAGACGAGTTTCAAGAAGTTTTGTAGAGGTATTTGCCTATGAGAGTTAGTTAAAAATAATTAAAGATGCTTCAAGACCTAGAAGTTGTATGATAAAGCGGTGTGAAGACCTAAAAGGTTATGAATACCTAAATG
The DNA here is from genome assembly GCA_018340775.1 of Taxus wallichiana var. yunnanensis. Taxonomy (NCBI): domain Eukaryota; kingdom Viridiplantae; phylum Streptophyta; class Pinopsida; order Cupressales; family Taxaceae; genus Taxus; species Taxus wallichiana. Next base: position 460,404,145 of record CM031241.1, read on the forward strand.
AATCGAGTTAGAGTGATTTTGAGGGGTACAATAAGACATTTGAATCCTATTGAGCATCTGTTGTGTTTTGGATGAGCTTTTGTTGTAGTTTTGTTTCTACTTTGAAGCGAGGCATAAATTTGAGCAAATTGTTACGAGGTTGTTGTATGCTTTGCAATATCATGAAATCGGTAAGAATTTCTCTATGAGACATAACATGAAGTGATACGTGTTTCATCTATATGATCGGGCTCAATTTGTATTTTATAAAGGATTCAAGGTATGATATAGGTCTAAGTTTACAATATATGCAAGGTGCGTATTTTGATGTCTCAATAAGATTTGTGGATAAAGTAGTGTTTCTTTATCATTTGAAGGATGAAGAAGTACGTTATTCTTTCGCAATTCTCAATAATATTTTGATAGTCATACACAAGATATACAAATATTTATTGGTTCAATATTTCATATATTGGTTTGATTTTATAGTTGATGATGTACTTGAAGTCAAAATGGAGGAGGTCCTAGTGTTGGTTGAAAAGGAATGTCAAGATCATGTGAGTATGGGTTTTCATGAGATCACATTTGGAATCACCATAAGGTTTCCACGTCTAAGGGGAGTTGAGAAGTTGGTATATGAACTTCATGACTAGGTTATAGTGCTAAGATGGAACATAGAGTCAAAAGAACATGTGGTTAGTTGTGAGTGTTGTTGGTAAGATGTTTTGGATTTCTTATCTTGAAGGAGTGTATGATCCATGAGAAGCTTGATGGTTCTATTCATGTTCCATCAAGTAAAAGGTGTAGATGATTTTTGGAGATAGGGGGTGAATAAACTAAAATGGAAATTATTTAGTCTAATATGATGCTATAAGAGAAGTAAATAAATGACAATAAAATGTAGCAAATAAACCCAAGAAATATAAGCAATAAAATGTAAAACCCTAATGTACAAATAGGATTATAAAGGCCTTAGATAATTCATATATGTCATGGGACTATGTCACAATGGAGATTGGCTAAATAGAAGGAGGAAACCGTCACACGAAGCTCAAGAAAGTGCAAACTGGGTTGTCGGTTAGGACGGGGCACTTGGAGAAGGATGGGGTGCGCGGGGTGCCCTGGTCTACAATATGGGCACCTTAGTCTACGGAAATGACCAAGGGACCTCCTCTAAGGTGTTATTAATTGTTCACCTATGTTCACTTCTTGTTGCATGAATGTCACAAAGTGTGATCGACGAATAAGCGATAAACCTGCAATAGAAGAATCACCTGTAAAACCTCAAACAAAGCATCAAAACCAAAAAAATAAAGATGCATATGAAAGGGCCAAATTTTACTCAATGGCCACAATGGTGGACTTATTAATCGAATGTTGTAGTACATCTCAAACCCAATGTAGTTCTATGTGTGTGTGTTTAGAATTGTACCCTAGGTGCTATTGTGCATGTCGCACTTTGTGAGTACTAATAAATAATTAGATGTGAAAATTTAATGTGCAAAGAGGGTTAGAAAGGCCTTAGATGATTCATAGATGTCGTAGGACTATGTCGCAATGGAAACCAAATAAAAATGAGGAGGAAACCATCACACAAGATCTCAAGAAAGTGTAGATATGGGTTTTTGGCTATATTGGGGCACTTGGAGAAGGATGGGGGCACTTGGGGTGCCCTAGTATGCCATATGGGTGCCCTAGTTTGTAGAAATGACTAGGGGACATCCTCTGAGGTGTCACTGATTGTTCATCTATGTTCGCTTCCTATCGAGTGAATGTTCTTTGTGTGATTGCCAAAAACTTGTAAACTCGCAATAGAAAAATCATCCACAAAACACCAAGCAAAGCATCAAAACCTAAAAATAAAGATGCATATGAAGGGGTCAGACTGTCCTTAGTGGCCAAAATGGTGGACTTACTAACTGAGCACTACACTACATCTAAGACTAAATGTAGTTCTAGGTGTGTGTGTGTGTGTGTGTGTGTGTGTGTGTGTGTGTGTGTGTGTGTGTGTGTGTGTGTGTGTGTGTGTGTGTGTGTGTGTGTGTGTGCGCGTGCGTGCGTGCGCACACATGTGTAATTATACCCTTGATGTAATTGGGTTGTGTGCACTTTGTGAGTAACAAGCAATAATTATATGTAGAATATAAATAAATGGTACATGGAATAGAATAAACTCCTCCTATGAAGTGTGATGTAGATGAACAAACCTTTGTCCCTTATGATGGAGCTAGATGGATGAAAATGGAGCAATAGAATCCTTTGATGGATGCAACCTTAGGTGGTGATAGTAGTGCTTAGTGCTTGGTCCCTCATTATGGTCTCATAAATTTATATTTATATAGTTCTCTTGTTTGAATTTTGTAATTAACCGTGAAAATTTTGACCACCAAAAATAGAAGAAGCTAAAACGACTATAAAGTTCCCAAAAGGTGAAGTAAAAGTGCAAAAAGGATCATGACACCTAAGGGGACCAGGGATCCTTGGGCACCTCAGTTGTGGTTGGGTGCCCTAGTCAGAAATAAGGAAAATATAGTATAAAAGTATGAATTGGGAAAGCAGTGTACAAGATCGAAAGAAGCAATAAAAACAATGAAAAATGGCCAAATACATGGGTTGATTAGTACTATTTTTCACTCAAAAACCATATGAATAGTAGTATGAGACATAGACTAAATAATTACCAAGAGTACGTGATTTTGTGTCTACATTTACCCCGATCCGAGAGGATATTTCACTATGTAGATCTTCCCTAAACTTCCCTAATCCTAGACCATGATAAAGGGCTTTCGAGACCTTTTCGATGGTATGCTTGAGCTTTAGAATCAAAGTTTTTATGTAAATTCTATCGTCGATCAAAGTTAAGGTTACAAATGGGTCAACCCTAGTCAATAGGTCAACAAGTGGACCAATGAAAAGGTGACACGTGGCAGTTGGTGACAATGAAAAATTGATTTTATTTTAATGTTTCAAAATCAGTTTCATGGTATAGAGCTCGTCGCAAGCTTTCTGACGCATTTTGAACGGACCAAATATGAGTTCGTATGCGAAAGATATGTATAGTCAAAGTTGTGGTCAAATGATGACGTGACACACTCTGACGTGGACAAATGACATATTATGGGCATGACACTTGACAGTTTGTAGTGGATTTGGATTTAAAATAATAATAATAATAATTTATTTAATCCATTCCACGTGAATAAGCCTAAATCCCATGGGATAAGGAGGATTTTGTGGCCAAAAAGCTATTTAAAGGCTTATCTATCCCTTTCCCACCAAATGTGGGGTCAATGGCTAAATTGGGTGCCTAAACCTATGGAAGGGGGATTTGAACCCTTGACTTGTGCCAAAATACTTATCAGCCTTACCAACCCGCCACTTTTTAGCAAGTGATAGAACATGAGATCACTTCTATTTAAAGGGACCTTTTGGTAGGTTTGTGAATGGACAACGAAGGACCAATTTGCAGAGATCACCATTTTCAAGGCACTTACGGTCTAAATTTTTCCATGGTGTAAAAAGAAAATTTGTTCATAATTCCAAGAGATTTCCATATGTAAATTTTTTTATAGGAAGTGCTGTAGATTTTCATGTGTATGTTTTTCCATTGCAGTTTCATAAAACAAGCACGAGGAGCAGGCAAAGATATACATTTTCCAACCACTTCTGGTCCGAATCAGGCCATGGAGTAAAAAGGTAAGTTTTTCATATTTTCCTCTAGTTTCCAGAAATGTAAACCTATTTTATGTAGGTGTTTTATATTTCAACTTGTCAATGTTTTTGAAGGTAATTTCATAGGAAACTATCAGTGAAAACTGTAGGGGCCACAGATGGACTTGGGAACGTTTTTGGTAAATTACAGAGTTCCAAGAGGTCTGAATCAGCTCATTTGTAGGTATAAAGGTCTATTAAGTCAATAGTGAAGGGATATTGTACTTCATTGGGAAATAATAGATTGATTATCTTTTCGAGAATCAAGACGTAGGCATTCTGCCGAACTCCATTATCAAGTTCTTGTGTTGTGGATTTGATTTCAATTTTTAGAAGCTTTTGATCAGATAAAAACATTCAAGTTAGTTTATTTGATTAATTATTAAAGCAATCAAAAACTGGATTAATTGAAAGGAAGTAGATTTCAGTATCCATAACCCACAATTAGGTAGTGAATGCACTTTCAAATTTTGGAATCATGAATTCAGTTTGAGTGCATTATAAATTCAGCTTGTGAATTATTTTAATGGTTTTTGTAATAGAATCAATATATTCACTTAAGTTGGAAAAATTAGATTAATTGATCATATTGGAAGAGTTTAAAAATTGGGATTCAAGGTACCCAAAATTGGATAATTGAACTCATGATCAATGTTGAGTCTGGTAAATTTGTTCATCTGAAAATTTTCTAAGTACTGAAAAAATTTAAGTACCATTTTCGGATCACCCCCACTTTATGTTGGTGAGAAGAACACCCAGTAACATAAATTAGATAGAGATACATAGCTGATATCCATGTAGATTTATGTAGAAAACATGCTGAGGGACTAGACAAAGCGTGAAGTGACAAAAAGGTGGAGTGTGAAGATTAAAGTGTAGACAAAAAATTATGCACTTTAGATATTATTTAGTCTCGGTCTCATACTACTATTTAGAACGTTTTTGAGTTAAGAAAGTAGTAATCAACCCCTATCTTTTGAACATCTTCTCTTATTTAATTTTTTCATTCTCAAAATTTTACACCTATATGCCCATTCGATTTCATCACTTTGTGTTATTTTAGCCTTGAGTGGGGTGCCCATGGGTGCCCTGGTCCCACCATGGGCGCCCTGATCCTTTTGCACTTTCTCGCCACTTTTTGGGCTCTTTCTAGCCATTTGATATCTTTATATTTTTGGTGGTCATCCATTTCAGGGTTAATTATGAAATTAGATCAAGAGAACCATATAAATATAAAGTTATGAGACCATAATGAGGGACCAAGCACTAGTCACTACTATCATCCACCTAGAGTTGCATCCATCTATTACATTAGAGATCACTTGCATCCACATAGCTCCATCACAAGGCACAAGGCTAGGACATCTACATCACACAAGCATAGGGGAGGATTCTATTATATTCCATCCATAATCTATTACATTTTTCTACACATAGTTAGCTCGCTACATCACAAAGTGTGACTGACACAAGAGCAACCTAGGGCATGTTTCACACACACATAACTACATTTGGGTCTAGAATGTAGTGTAGTGCTTAGTTAGTAAGTCCACTATTATGGCAGTTGAGGTTAGTCTGACCCTATCATATGAATTTTTATTTTTAGGGATTGATGCTTGTTTAGGGTTTTATAGGTCTTTTTATTCATTTTGGAATATCATCGACATTTGAAGAAGTATAACAAACTTGATGTGGCAAACACCGAGGGTTTTGGACTATCTTCCAAACTTATAAAAAAAAGTTCCAGAGCTTTTTGACAGACCACGACACCCATTTTGTAGACTAGAGTGCCCCAGTCCCTCTCCGGATGCTCTAATCCCGATAGGCATCCCAAATCCATCCTTTTTGAGGCTTCTACACAAACCAATCCTAATTCCCGATTCTCCAGTCACTCTCATCACAATCTCGTGAGCATCTCCTATTCATTTGAGTTATTTCCTCCTCTCTTTCACATTAGGTTTATATTTTCATTAGATTAGTTGCTTGGGTCATCTTTACATTTATTTACAACATCTATTTACTTTATTTATAGTTGTTCATAGCTTAGATTAAGTATAGTCCATATTCCAAATTTTAGTTAATCATAAAAATGTAAAAGTAATGAGACTAAACCTAGTGTGGAAACACGTGTGTAGATGCCGATGTATGTGATTTACCTATATGTTAGTATCAATGTGTACGGTGTTGTTGCTGAAGTTGTTGGTGATGTTGAATACTTACTTCCCATACAAATGGACCTACAAAAGAGAAGACAATCAAGTAGTCAAATACACATGCATATGTGTAAAAACATGTATAAAGACACATGTATGTATGTAAAAATCATTAAATGAAAGTATGAAAATGAAAAAATAACATGTGCACCTAATTTGTGATGAGAAAAAGGGTGTAGAAAGGATCCTGCACAATGTCGTGAACTTTTTTGGGTGATCTCACATCTTTGGTTGAATAAGTGTAGGGAGGAAAGTCTGATTTATCCTCCAACTTCAGAATCGCTTCTTGAGACGGAATAGATCTCTATACTATCTGGTTTTTTGGGAGATCCGATGCCACTAGCCAAAGTAGTGTAGAGAGGAAGGTATGATTTATCCTCTAACTTGTAATTGCTCCCCAGAATGCTAAGGACAACCTACTTTGTAAAATCCACTATGTATGGAGTTCTATAGACTGGTATGAACCCACTTGCTGTGTAATCCACTATGTCATGGAAAAAAACTGAAAAATGAACTGTATCGGTACTATGCTATGTAGTGTGTGTAAACCCAAATGATGCCCCCTCTTTTGGGGTGCACATGATGTCGCAGATAGGAGAATGTGTACCAAAAGAGAACCTACCACCGACGATACTATGTCTTGTAGAGGGAGGGGATGTGCTTGGTAGAAACCAAGATATGTACAAACAAGTGGTTAGAGACAAGTGTTAGTACAAGTAAACATCCATGTAGAAGAGAAGTTTAAGCTACAAAGACAATATGTAACCTAGATGTAAGTAAACATGCAAGAAGCCAATCATAGAATCCAAAAAGTGAGATGTAAACATGGGATACCAATCACGATGTTGCAAGACACTCAAGGTTATAGTGGCCACACAAAAACAAGCAAGTGTACACATAAAAAAAGGGTTATGCCCGCATACAATAACAAATAATGACAATTAAATACAAACAAATAGATAGCCATGGTAGGAAATAATCCTCGTAAACAAATGCTGTACATGAAGCACTCGTTAGCATGTTAGAAAGATAATAAGTATGTCAAAGTGTGTATAAATGATAAAGTAGAGTGCTAAGTACAAAATAAAAAATAAAACTTATAAGTATACGAAGGTGGATGCCCTCAGAGCCACTTTGTGGGACCGGTAGTGTGCAAACATCCATGCTTCTTGTAGAAGCTCTATATCTGCGATCACAACTAGAAAAGGATGTGAATGCACATGTGTGTATAATAAAGATAATGAAATGTAAGAATTCTATTTAGCATGTGTAATAAAGTGAACATGTACAAGAGATGTAAGGAAAAGTAAATGTGACCAAGATATGCAGCATGTTGTGGATGGATGGAATGGAATGCATAATGGATGATAGGAGCCACGTGCCCCTCGAGTGAATGAAATTATACGCAGTGAGGCTCATTTTTTTTTATGACCCTTAGCGATCAAGAATGAATCGTAAATAAGAGCACGTCATCAGAAATGGTCGAACTCGTGTGTTGTGTGTAGCACACTGTGGTGAATGTGTATGTGTGGTGATGATATGTGACCTATAGATGAAGACACGTGATGATTTATACTAAAGCGTATATCATGATAATGTGATCTAAGGAGGTGGCGATGTAGCCTATGACGTATACCACTATAAGATGATGGAATAGGTGATGCTTTAGCTTATAAGATATGTCACTAAGCTAGGAATGCCACATGTAAAAATGTTGATTGATGAATGTGTGAATGTGATGCATTCCATTTGTGATATATACCCTCAATAGTCCATTATGGACCGTGAGAGTAGAGTGCGTCATAGGGTAATGAGTGCAATGCGTAGTATATGCGATGATGAGATACAACTATGTGATGTGTAAAATTTGTAATGTGTGATGTATAGTATGCAATGAAAAATGTAGATAACATAAGGGTGTGCAATGTGTGTTTCTACTTAATCTTTCTTGTTACACAAAGTCCCACCATACTTGTTGCATGTCCTGTGAGCTTGGTGACTGCAAATTTCACTTTCTTGTTCTCTACAATGTTCTCCAAATCAAAAAATATTTGTCCATCTTGGCTATCCAGTCTATGAGTTCTTCTGGATGTAGAATACCTCCATATTCTAGCACTTTCATCTTTGGCTTTGTGTTTTCTCCCATGATTGCCTTCAATATCCTTACTTTTGGTCCTTCTTCTTCTTGTTCTCCTTATGTTGCTGTCACTTGGTCTTTCTCTCTCATCATCACTGTCTTCTTCCAATGCTTTTCCTCTTCTCTGGGAGACCTCTAGTGCTCCTAATCTGTCTTGAATATTTCTTAGCATTGTAACCAACTCAACACCTCTGATTTTTTCTCTATTTCCACCTCCACCTACTCTTCTTGGTGGCATTTTGTCAATTCTTCACTTTCCTCTCAATATCTTTCTTATTCACAATTAATTTCTCTTTCTTCTTGTCACTTTTTTATCAATTTCCTCTCTTTCTTAGCTTCTATAAAAATTATGATGTAGACATCCAATTCCCTTTCATCCACTCAACAAGGTTAGTTACATAAATACTATAGTTCAATCTAAAACTTGGAAAATGCACTTCTTCCTCTAAGCTAGAAATGCATCATATCCACACTAAACTATCGTATAAGGTCAAATTGCATTCTTCAAGGCTACAAACATCTTCATGATCCTTGTTTCAACCTATTTCAATTGTACAAGAAAGTAAAAACATAAGAATTAATGAATTTGACCAATTTTACTAAAACCGTGATCTTGGCTTCTTAAGAACACATGGAATGAGATGAGTTAGAAGAAACCACTAGGAGTTTGGGGAAAGTTATGATAGTTTTAGGTACCCTTTACCAAAGTAAAGGTGCATGCAATTTTATTTTATCCAACTCCTAAGATAATTGGTTATTTCTTTACAACTCCTCCCCAAGCTTGGTCTTTCCTTACTGCAAACCTAGTCCTAAAGTAATTTTCACTTTGTATATTTTGTTTAGATGACTCAATTTTCCAAATAGATATATTTTAGAACACCCATTTAGGCATAATTATTGCATACAAAATATTGGTACTTCCTTCTTTGGAAGAAATTGGAAAATTTCACACTATTAAGCCTTTAACTAGGCTTCCACTATTTCACAAGACCTATCTACCATTTGACATGATTATTTTCTTGTAAAATATTCTCGAGAGAAAAAAATCTCAAGATTCCCGATGAATGAAGCGTTTAGATGATTTCTTGAAGTTCTTGGCCCTGAAACACAATTTAAACCTTCCAACTTATAATTTTCTATAAAACCCTAAGGGAAACTATTAGAGTGGTCCAAGAATGAAGATTTACCTCTAAAAAATTGTTGTATTCAATTTCAAGGTTTTAAAATAAATCAAATAGGTTTGTATAGGATTTTAGAACCTTTAAAACTAACTAATAAGCTTCAATCTTCCTGATACATGGGTTTACTTCAAGACACCCTATTTTGTGATAGAAAATTAGAGTTTGCTAACAATTAGGGTTTAGTTGTAAGTAAACCTGGTTCATAATCCGAATATGAGATTAATGTGCCTTTAATAAACCTTCAAAGTATATATTCCCCCTTTAAATACACTACTTCACTCACTATAACTCACTAAATTTTGATTTCATAATCCTTACACTGAATTATGCTCTCACAGAACTCTGCTACAGTTGTTTGAGGTTCAAAGGTGCAGTCAAAACCTTGTCAACAATAATTCCTCATCAATATCAATTCACATGAATTTTAATGACCTCCTACTTACATGTACTATTGAATCCTTACTCAATATAAATCATGCAAATATCTAAATTATGTCTCCTTTCTTCTATCACAATTACTTACAAACCGTTTCATAGTTTATACATATAAAAATAACTAAAACCTTTATTTGGAGATCTAATCTCAAATGCTTATTGATTGATAAATAATGATAAAAGTAGTTACAAAGTATTTTATACCACCTCAATTCGAATGGCTTGCACATAACTGATTTCTAGGTTATATGACCAAGTCACATGTGGAGACTTCATAACAAAAAGGCTTAAGTGACAACTTGAGGCTAATATGACCAATCCAACTTCAATAAGAGCCCTCCAAGACACTCACAATGACCAAAATGAGCTAATAACATGCTAAAATTGCTAGCTAGATCCCTATGCCTAATGAGAAAGCCAAAATTGGCTTTAGGAATTCAAATTTTGAAATAAGTAAAACTGGAGGGAAACTCCATAGTTAGAATTTTAAAATCTAAAGCCTAAAAGTACATCAAAAATGAATCATAGACATCCCTAAGACCCTAATTAGACAAAAATTGGTCACTACATGCCTAGAAAAACCTTGGTAATGATGCGCCCGCATCAAAATGAGATATCAATATGATCATGGTCTAATGTACCCCTATATAAGTAAGCCAAAACTACCCTATGATGAGTGGAGAAGAGTGAGGAGTGCATAATAGATAAATTGTGAGATGGAAGACACATAAACTATAAACAACAGTGATAGTGATGAATCCATAATATAAATGAGGATGGTGAGTAGGAGGATAGAGGTCCTCAAAAGTAAAACCGAGTCAAGCTAGACCATCATGTGAACATATAGTGACATCACAAGTAGGATCAAATGGAATATGCTCCCAATATGAATCATTCATGAAAAGTATACATGTAAATGGTGGGCGTGTTAATAGAGGTGGTGCATGTGAAGGTGTAGGGGATAGAGTGACATATGGAGATTAAACATGCCCCGATAAAGAATCATAACAATAGTAGTAGTAGGTGGAGGCGATGGTGTAGAAGAAACATCTATCACACAAATAACACCTTCAAGTGGTGGAAAATGAGGTGGTTTATCCATAGGTTGAGGATCATCTGTAGTATCAGTGTGTGGAGTAGGAAGAGTAGTATTAGGATCTTAGTCACAATATTGGTAAGGTTCACGATCACAAAAATAATATATTTGATACCTTCATGTATGAATTTGACACAATGATGCACTGTGGAAGCAACAACTTGCATGACATGAAGCCATGGCCTACCAAGAAAACAATTATAAGAGACTAGAAAGTCAATGAAAAAGAACACTGTTAACAATTTTTGGCCCTACAATGATAGGTAATGTAATGTGACTAACATATGGATGAACAAAACCATTATTTGCACGTAGTGAAAGACAAGATGGATTAACATTATGAGAAGAAAGACCTAGCTTATCAATAAATGACATGTGACATAAATTGAGTTTAGATCCATTGTCAATTAAAGTGTTCTTAATACCCACATTGTAAATGTGAATCATGATATGTAAAGGTGGGTCATTTTCAAAAGTGTTAAGATCAGCGGGAGGATTAGATTTGAATGCTATATGTTGAGAAAATGCATCTATGAAAGTTTGATATACTAAGTCAAGATGCATATCAACATGAATGCGAGTAGTAGCAAGAATATGTTGGAATCTATGCCTTAAATCAAGATTTGTAAGCAAGTAATCATTGATTGAGATACTCATGATGACTAGAATCTAGGATGATAAGCAAAGAATGAGGATCCTAAAAGCATGAAGATCGAGTACGGGTTCACCAAAATGATTAAACTAAAATGGAAATTATTTAGCTTAATATGATGCTATAGAGTATTAAATAAATGGCGATAACATGTAGAAAATAAACCCAGAAATCTAAGAAATAAAATGTGAAAATCTAATGTGCAAAGAAGGTTAGAAAGGCCTTAGATGATTCATAGATGTCACAGACCATGTCATAGTGGATATTGGCTAAACAGAGGAGGAAACCATCACACAGGATCTCGAGAAAGTGCAGATTTGGGTTGTTTGGCTAGATTGGGGCACTTGGAGAAGGATGGGGGTGCTTGGAACACCTAGAGAAGGATGGGGGAACTTGGGGTGCCATAGTATGCAATATGGGTTCCCCGGTCTCTACGAAAATGACTAAGGTACCTCCTCCGAGGTGTCGCTAATTATTCGCATGTGTTCACTTCTTGTCATGTGAATGTTGTTGCATGATCACCAAAAACTAGTAAACTTACCATAGAAGAATCACTGCAAAATCCAAGAAAAGGATCAAGAACTTAAAATATAAAGATGCATACTTGAAGGGGTCATAATTTCCTCAACGACCACAATGGTGGACTTACTAATTGAGAACCGCACTACATCTTAGACCAAATATCGTTCTAGGTGTGTTTGTGCAAAATTATGCCCTAGGTGATCTTATGTTGTGTCGCACTTTGTGAGTAGTGAGAAATAACTAGATGTAGAATGTAAATAAATGGTGTATGGAATAGAATAAACTCCCCTCCTATGAAGTGTGATGTAGATGAACCAACCTTTGTCCCTTGTGATAGAGCTAGATGGATGTAAATGGAGAAATAAAAGCCTTTGATGGATGCAACCTTAAGTTGTGATAATATTTCTTAGTACTTGGTCCCTCATTATGGTCTCATAAATATATATTTATATATGGTTCTCTTGTTTGAATTTTGTAATTAACCTGAAAAGGTTGACCACCAAAAATATAAGAAGCTCAAATGGCTAGAAAGTTCCCAAAAGGTGAGAGGAAAGTGTAAAAAGGATCAAGACGCATAGGGCACCTAGTCCTTCGGGTGCCCAAATGTAAATAGGGAAGATGTAGTATGAAAGTAGGGACTAGGCAAGTACACGTGCAAGATCGAAAGTAGAACAAAAAATAAAGAAAATGGCCAAAAATATGGGTTAATTAGTACTCTTTTTCACTTAAAAAACATATTAATAGTAGTATGAGACCGGGACTAAATAATTACCCAAAGTGCGTGGTTTTGTGTCTACAGTGGGGATCCTATCGTGTTCTTAAGAAAGGTGAATTGTACTCAAAATGGGTACATAGAGATATAGATGCATGGGTGGTTTTATGGTTTGTGACAAGTTGAAAGTGTTGTCAAAGCTCGAACTTGTTGTAAAGATGGTAGATGTGCTTTAAAGAAAGGGGGAGCTTGATATGATTTATTTTTGGGATGTTAAGATGTAGCAAAAAGAGGTTCTTCAAGAAGTGCTTGTTGTCTCAATATGTGGTTTAAAAATTTAGAAGTGTGTTATATGCATGAATGGGTAGAAGTTAGTGATTTGTGACATAATATAAGTTTGTAATGCAATTGAGAAGATTATGATAACATAATATGGTTTGGTGAGCCTTATAAATTCCAAAGTGAGACTATGGAGATGTATAGAAGGTTTATGACAGTTTATTGTTTCTAAGAAGTTAGTAAAAGTCAAGAAGATATATACGAGTGAGGGAGAGAATGGTCTTGTAATGCTTCCATATGCATCTTCCCAGGGGGAGCTTTGTGCCCTATGATGGTAAAAAGTCAACAATGATCAAGACAATATTAAGATGCATGTTGAGTTCAAGTCATCTACATAAGAAAGGTATGAGTCAAAGTTTGTTATTTAGCTATTGCTATCGGTTATGTGTCGAGGGTGCTTGATCAAGGTTTTAAGTCAATTTTGTTATCAATTAGAAGGAAGTTCTTTAAAGGTATGCATTTGATAAGTGAGAACTATGTTTCTTTAATGAGTCAAAATAAAGAAGAAGGTTAAATGGAACTTGTTAGGTTTGGTTGATGTTTCCAACCAAATGTTGAGCCCTAATGTGATGAGAGAAGAAGAGAACTAATATGTTACATGAATGACTCTTTGTTATTAATGTCAAAAGGGGAGAATGAGATTTTGGCTTGAGAGAATGAGCTTTAGGTGTTTGCCATCAATGACAAAGGGGAGATTACTAGAAATTGGTGTCGTCATTTATGTCAAAAGGTGTAATGGAAATGAAAGTTGATTAGCATTGTGAGTTATTGATGTCATGTGTTGAGTTGATATTGTTTGATCTAGTTGTCATAAATGAGGTGTCTTGAGCAAGTGTGATGAATTTTAGGAGTGATGTAGAGGTATTGTAGTATTGTGGTTGATGAGTTATATAAATTGTTTTCATAACAAATCATCTTTTGTATTTTGATTAGTTTTGTAGCCATGTCTATGTATATCCAAGGAACATTTCGAACATCACCATCCCACCATGCACTGCACTCTTGGCATAATGATTAATTAATATAGTTATCTCTAATTGTTATTTTAATAAATTGTTTGGATGATTTTATATGTGTTGATGACACTCTTGGTTGTAATTAATTTGCCACATGGAGCTCGGGATCGTTTTATCTACTTATGGTTCGAGATTTATCTTATTCCCTCTTACCTTGGCTTTATCAACTTATTTCCAGATTGGAAAGAGTCAAAGCTTAACAAATAATTAGTGAATTATCCATGTTGATCGAGCCAAATATATATATATATATATATATATATATATATATATATATATATATATATATATATATATATATATATATATATATGCGGGATCACATTTATATGGAGTGATCACATATAACTTGGACAGATTACAAGCCACATTCAAACCATTCCAACCAATCGACACACCATTTGGGTGAGTCAAACATATAAAACTCAGTGAATATTGGAGCGCCCACCATAAGGGCATTTGGATGCGGCTAAATCCACATAATAGATAGGTCAAAGTGCCTAATTTAAACTATAACTCCGACCACTCCGCCGACACATGTGGGATATAACCCCACCCAAAACAAAATAGTCGGCGCTAAAATAAAAGGGAAGGATTTGAACCCAAGACCTCTTACACATAAGTTGCACCTACCAACTAACTTGGTACCTAGCTCGGTCGGGATAAGAAAAGAGCTCGCCTATACAAAAAGAGTTTTGTGCTCGTGTTTTGGGGTGATCAAAGAGGGAAGTTTGCAGTCAAGCTCAATTTTGAGGCACTTAGATGTAGAATCAGAACTTGGAGTAAAAAGAAAAATTTCTCAAAATTTTGAGACGAAGACAATGGTGGTATTATTTTCTCATGAAGTTCTATATATTTTCCTGTGTAGGTGATTTTCCATCAAGTTCATAGAACAGGCACGAAGAGCAAGCAGAGATCTGAATTTTCCAAGCACTTCTAGTCCGAACCAGGCCATGGAGTAAAAAGGAAGTTGTTCATATTTTCATAAGATTTCTAGATATATAATTTTTTTCATGAAGTGTTTATAAATCTCCAATTATAGGCATTTTTAGTCACATTTTCAAGGGGATCACACTATGGAAGCACTGTAGGAGCCATAGATCATTCTTGGGACAATTTCTGCTATTTTTCAGAGTTCTTTGGGACATTGATCAACTCATTTGCAGGTATAAATATATGTTAGTCATTATTGAAGGGTTATTTTACTTCATTGGACATTGAATAGATCGATTCACTTTCTGTGAATCTAGAGACGTAGCCTTTAGGTGAACTCCGTTATCAATTTCTGAGTTGTGGTGTTTTTATTCAGTTTTTAGAAGATTTTGATTAGATAAAAACATTTAAGTAGTTTATTTGATTAATTATTAAAGAAATCACCCAACTGGATATAATGGATAGAATGGAAATTTTAGTATCCATAACCCACAGAAAATTGAATGCACTTTCAAAATTTGTAATCAAGAATTCAGTTTGAGTGCATTATAAATTCAACTTGTGAATTATTTAATTTTTTTGTAATAGAATCAGTGAATTCACTTAAGTTGGAAAAATTAGATTAATTGATCATCTTGGAAGAGTTTTAAAATTGGGATTTCAAGACACCAAAATTGAATTAAATTGAACTCATGATCAATGTTGAGTTTGTTAAATTTGTTCATCTAAAATTTTATAAGTATTAAAAATAAAATAAAAATTAAGTACCATTTTCAGATCAAGTTGGTATCGTTGGTTTAGCTTTGATTTTTGTTGATTTGTTTCATTTGGTTTTTGCATTTTTGGACTTGATCTTTCAGTTGTAAGTGTAGAGTATTTGGAAGTACATGTGTGCAGGAAAACCATGGGCAAGTTTGTCTAACAAGGCCAAGTTTGAGGAACTTGAAGCATGTAATCAATAGATACAGGAAGAAAATGCCTTCCGAGATGTCAACTATTGACTCTTGAAGAGCAACTTGACACATTGAAAAGAGAGCTAGAATCTAAGGATGAGCTCTTGATGGTGTTGTAAATTAATGGACCTAAGAAAGAGGTACCATGTTACTATTGATGCATCCACTATGACCGATGAGTGCACAGTAAGTATGAAACATCTAATTCCTCTTCCTAGGCTAATTTGGATTCTATTGTAGTGCTAGGTGGATTTGAAAAACACACTAAAGGTATAGGATCTAAGATTTTGAATAACATGGGTTTTAATGGAATTAACCTTGGTAAGAATAATCAAGGTATAACTAACCCAATCTTGGTAGAGGAAAGGCCTCGTCATATGAAGACTGGGATATGCTAGTGTAGGGGAAAATATGATTGGAGAGAGTTCTAAGTCAATTTGAAGAAGAAAAGCTTCTGATAGCCAAGTGTCATCCCCACTAGCTTTAGGTGATTCATTCTAAGGAGGATCTGGCAAGAATTCACCACGGAGAGGTATAGAAATCCCTCCACCTTTGGTTTACCATGGTTCTAAAATGAAAGGTAAACAAAGTGATCCATTATCTACATTGGAAAGTTTGGCTATAATATGGAAGTAATTTTGCATAGTTATCCATGCACATTTTGTGGTTTATCTAATCATTTTGTGGCCAAGTGTAGGAAGTATAAATCCATGTTGGAAAAGATTGAGAAAATTAATTCTCCTAAACTAGACTCAACTAAAAGTAGTCAAGGTAAGGTTCCTAAAAATGTGGATCCTAAAAAAGTGGATCAAAGGTTTTGTGATCACTGTAAGAAACTAGGTCATGTAATTGATAAATGTTGGAAGCGTCATCCAAAAAAAGTTAAAGTTTGTTAAGAATGATAGCAGTAATAAACCAACCAATTTGACCCCTTCAAGTGAATCAGGTGAAAAATGAGTTGAAACAACCACCTAACATGAAAATGTGTTGAAAAAGGTGGGTAAATAGTTTATCAGTTTCATGTTTGCATAGTTTCTTTGATGAATGGTATGCAAACTAACTAGTAGTTTTGGAAATCCGATGAATTGTGAAAAAGGAATAATTCCAAATTTATTTATCTGCTTTGGTGTTGGTGAAGTATCCTGAAGAGAAAATAATCAGGTGACATGTTTAAAATACTTGGTGTAATTTTTTTTTTGATGGTTTTACAAACTTCATCTTTCAATAGCATGTACAATTTTCAGTGGGCATGATCAATGATCGGATGTCTATATTTGGATTGTAGCTAGTATGTTGTTATAGTGTAATTTGTTTCATGTAGGCACTATTTGTAAGTGTACAACTTATACAAAATCTTTGTTTGCTATATACATGATTTTTGCACATGTGTAAGTCTTATTGATAGGATTAAATATTTGTAACTATCAAGTATAGTTGCAAATAGTATGTACAAGTTTTGCACTAACAAGCTATGAATGTAGGTTACATTTGCATTGTTGATCAGTGGTGAGTGCAGGTTCACATTGTACAGAGGAGTATGATTTCAATTTCATATCAATTGTAGTATAAGCCATGGGTGAAATTCCTTTTAATTGTTTTTTATTATTACAATTTTGAAAAATTACCATGCTATAAACTCGGGTTCTATGTTTGTAATATGCAGAGAACGTGTGTACAGTTCAATTGGGTAAAATTTCCATTTTGAGGTCAAAATGGTCTTATTGGGAGGAGTGATCTGGAGGATTTTTCACTATACATATCTTCCCTAAACTTCCCTAAATCTAGACCATGTTGAAGGGATTCTCGAGACCTTTCCGACGGTATGCTGAACTTCAGAAATAGAGTCCGTATGTAGATTCTATCGCTGGTCAAAGTTAAGGTCTTAAACAAAGTCAACCCTGGTCAACAAGCTCAATCCAGACGTGACACATGGCAAGAAGAAAAAGATGAAAAGGTTGTTCAATATGGTTTCGAGCCTCGGTCTTTGACTCACGTTATGGTGGAAAAGAACAAGAGGCTCAACTTTTGTAACGAGGGGAGCCTAACCGCCGTGAGAGCTATATTCTTGTTTTCCAACGTGGTGGGCTCTCAAACCACCACATGGACGTCAATTTTGCATTCCAAGCTTGATTTTGTATTTTGAGTTTGATTTTTGCACTATGAGTTGATTTTTACATTGCAGGTTGATAATCAGCTCGGTCGAGCTATATTACTAGCTCGGTGGGGTGATCAACTCCCACCGAGTTGATCACGTTTACCACATTGCTCGGGATTAGTTTTATCTCCTTATGGTTTGAGATTTACCTTATTCCCTATTACCTTGGCTTTATAAACTTATTTCCACATTGGACGGAGTCAGGCTTAATAAATACTTGACGAATTATCCAAGTTGATTAGGCCAAATTTGTATATATATAGATATGCGGGATCACATTTATATAGAGTGATCACATATATCTCGGACGGGCTTACAAGCCACATTCAAACCATTCCAAACAATCGACCCACAATTTGGGTGAGTCAAACATAACATACATCTCGGTGAATATTGGAGTGCCCACTAAAAGGGCATTTGGATGAGACCAAAGCCACATAATAGATAGGTCAAAGTGTCTAATTTAAACTATAACTCACCCACCCGACACATGTGGGATATAACCCCACCTACAACAAAAAAATCGATGTCAAAATACAAGGGAAGGATTTGAACCCAGTAACCTCATCTTACACATAAGTCGCACCGCCAACCAAACTGACACCTAGCTCAGTCAAGGGATAAGAAAAGAGCTCACCGTATAAAAAGAGCTCCATGCTTGTGTTTTGGGAGACCAAACATGTCGGGCTTGCAGATAGAATCAAAAATTAGAGTAGAAAAAGCAAAGTTTCTCAAAAAATTTTGAGACCAAGACAATGGTGGTATTATTTTCTCATTAAGTAATGTAGATTTTCTTGTGTAGGTGATTTTCCATTACAAGATTTGCACAAAATAGGCATGAGGAGTAGGTAGAGATCTAAATTTTCCAAGCACTTTTATTCGAACTGTGCCATGGAGTAAAAAGGGAAGTTGTTTAGATTTTCATAAGATTTCTAGATATATATTTTTTTTCATGAAGTGTTTATAAATCTCTAGTTGTAGGTGTTTTTTAGTCGCATTTGCAAGGGGATCACACTGTGGAAACACTGTAGAGCCACAGATCGTTCTTGGGACAATTTCTGCTATTTTTCAGAGTTCCTTGGGACATTGATCAACTCATTTACAGGTATAAAGATATGTTAGTCATTATTTAAGGGTTATTGTACTTCATTAGATGTTGAATAGATTGATTCACTTTCTGTGAATCTAGAGACGTAGCCTTCGGGTGAACTCCATTATCAATTTCTAAGTTGTGGTGTTTTTATTTAGTTTTTTAGAAGCTTTTGATCAGATAAAACATTCAAGTAGTTTATTTGATTAATTATTAAAGCAATCACCCAACTAGATAAAATGGATTGAATGGAAATTTTAGTATCCATAACCCACAGTTAGACAACTGAATGGAATTTTAAAATTTGGAATCAAGAATTCAATTTGAGTGCATTATAAATCCATCTTGTGAATTATTTAAATGGTTTTGTAATAGAATCATTAAATTCACTTAAGTTTGAAAAATAAAATTAATTAATCATATTGGAAGAGTTTTAAAATTGGGTTTTCAAGACACCCAAAATTGAATTAAATTGAACTCATGATCAATGTTGATTCTGTT
The DNA here is from genome assembly GCA_018340775.1 of Taxus wallichiana var. yunnanensis. Taxonomy (NCBI): domain Eukaryota; kingdom Viridiplantae; phylum Streptophyta; class Pinopsida; order Cupressales; family Taxaceae; genus Taxus; species Taxus wallichiana. The sequence goes on from CM031241.1 coordinate 460,423,770, forward strand.
AAATTTGTTCATCTAAATTTTTCTACGTACTTAAAAATAAATAAATTAAGTACCATTTTTGGATCAAGAAGATTAACCGGAGAGATTCCTATTTTGCGTTCAGAAGTCAAGACACACAAAGTTACCTCATGAGTCTCTCAAGTTACTTTTCTTAAAAGGACTCAAAGTGAGGAAGATATGGATACTTTGGAATTAATAGGAGCTGGAGACATCTCCAAGGCCACTTTTGATAAGATTTGTGAATCCCAGTAGGAACTATTCTAGATAAACCATGAAAAGAATAAGTGATTAAAGGGTTGAGAAAACACTAAAAGAGTTGGGGAAATATCTAAATCAGAGATTGTAAACATGTTTAAGAACATGAAATAGGAAATAGTTAATGACATGGCCAACCCAAATTTATGTTATTCATGCAAATAAGAAGAGAGAGGATGTAGAGGAAACACTTACAAAGTTCCGCCATTCTTGTAAAATAAATAAAGCTAATTACACATGCAAGGGATTGGCCAACATTATAGAAGGAAAGGAGGCTGCACTGAGTTCAAAATGATAAAAATGGAGGATGGGAAATTTTTCTACATCGCCCAAAGGAAGCCATGGCTTCAAGACAAGGAGGTATGTCACAAGATCCCATGCCATATTTTCAAAATTGGGCTAGTAGTTCATATATGTAACCCCCACCTTGGGATAATACTCAACAAGGATGGGATCCTTACCCTAGCCAATACCAATAACCATGAAAACCTTAGTTCTCAAAGCTAACAACAACAACCCCTTATTCATGGCATCAACCTTAGATAGGTGGGAAACAATGGGGCAATCAACCTCCTAAATACTTAAAAACCTTCCCGCAACCTCCCTATGCACAACAACAAGATTTGATGCCAAACCCCTAATCTAGCTCTTAACCAAGAGCTACTCAATTTCCACTCAACCAACACCTAACCCTAATAATAAATCTTCTCACTAACTTATAACATGAATCAACCAAATAATCTACTTATTTAGTTGATATCAACAATATTCATTGTAGACACCAAAATTAGGTCACACCCCCTTAGTCCTTTTTCGAATAGCCAATTTAAACATATTCACCTAATCATGACCCTTTTACCCCTACATTCATATTAGTTTAATTATTTATAATTAAAATAATACTTATCCTCACTTCTTTCATTATTTAATTAACTTAATTAAAAACAATTTCCACCTCACCTAGACACCTCACCCCACCACCTCACCTAAACACCTCATCATAAACCTATTCTTAACATGTTTCCCTTTTACTAGGACTCAATATACACTCACCATAACTAACTAAGACTTAGTCCTACCTACCTTAATTAACTAAGACTTAGTTTAACCCTAAAATTACATACCTATTCATCATCTAACCACATTCTCAGTTATTTAAGCACAAAATCCCATTTTGATCCGCGAGAATAGATAGAGTTGGCCAAGAGATTGCCAAGATCTGTCATTTTTAGTAAACCTAGGATTTCCCACCTTAACCGATGCCGGTCAACCCTAAACCCACGCTGGTCACCCTAAACCATCTTTGGTTACCATATATTCACTGGGGTAACCTTTTTTGAGAGGTTGGCCACATTCTCGAGTTTTAGAATGAATGATATCTCGCATGCAAACAAGAACCAAAACCCTTTCACACATCTAGACAACCATATTCAACACCAAGATGGATCCGAAGGTATTTGCATCCACAAAATAGCATTCTAGGAAGCACTGCCGCGACACTGAGTACCATCCCACATATCAACTATCACCATCATCCAACAATCAAATTTGTAAACACCAGTAAGTGTATCTCTAACCTGCATCATTTCATACTTATTTAGATTACAAACTTTCTTCATCTCTATTTATCAACATCTATTTGCATTTTTCATCCCACCCTTGTTACCTTCCTATGAATCCAACCATTCCATCACCCACAATCATTTAATCACCTATAATTGATTCCTAAATACCTCTGAGTACCCCCAACACCATTGCAAACCTAGCCATTTTCCTCACACTCACTGTCTTACCTCAAAAAGTTCCCAAACCCAGAGAGACACCAAATTCGTGCCTTACGACCCCTCGTGACCCGCATCCCATTTCGCAACCTAACCTCATTACCTAAACCTTACACAATTATTTATTAATTACCTTGTAATTGATAAATCCTCATCACCTCACCTCACCTCATCATGACCTAGCCCTAATCCTAAACTAACCTAATTAAAACCTAAAACTTGGTCTACACCTACACCCATAACTAATAACCCCTTTCTCGCACCCAAAACCGACCTTCTAGTCATTTGACCAAACCCGCAACTGATCTCTCGGGAGAAAAGCAGGGAAGGTGGGCGATTTTAGTAAAATAGCCTACTTTTTCCTTACCGATGCCGGTTCTACTCGACCGCCTTCGGTTACATGAACCGCCATCGGCTCCTCAGAATGGCTCCCAAACCAAAAACAAGGGATCGGAGTTTCATTTTTGGGTCAGAGAAAAAGGATTCTTTGAATCAAGAAAGAGCATCAGGAGCGATCAAGAGAACCCGGATCTTTACTTGACTGAGCAGAGACAAGTGAAGAGACAAGGAGAGTTAACAGAAAGGAGAGCAAGCCCAGATCGCAATCGATACCGTGATCTTGTGATAACCTGATTTGATCTCGTCATGTGTGCTGCACCATTCTACCTCATTCTCGCCTTTGCCATCGAGCTCTTGACCCGCATCTCCGCGAATAATCAGAAGTTACATTTCGCATGTCCTCTTTAATAACATTTCTTCGACTTTTTGAATCATAAGTCCCCACAAATCCATTCTGGATCCACTACCCAACGTGTCATCAGCATCTAACTCATCATTCATCTACCTCTCTCATCACCCTATTTCCTAATATTACCTATATACAGCCCTACAAATAACACAACTACCAAACAACACCACCACCCCACAAAACAACCAACCTTCAGATCTTAGACTCTACCGATATCGGTCATCAGTAACCGCCATCGGTTATCAGTAACCGGCATCGGTTATACTGACTATAACCAATAACCAGCCTTTCCCCTACCCAGTTCAACGAAGTAATTTAATTGATACTTTACAGTCTTTTGTGTTAATTCATATTAGCAGGGAAACTGACCACCTTCGAAAGGAAGTTTTATATTTCCTGGGCCCAAGGCAGTTTCCTCATTTATTGTTTAATCAAAATCTTGTGGTCTTGTGTTCTTATTTGGTGTAGTCCTTCCAAGACAAAAGGAGTTCTTCATAGTCACCGATCTTTCTCTACGGACGCGCACATCATCTCGACATTCTACAGGTATTCCTCCTAGCCCCAACCCTTATCTGTTTCTAAAAGGAATGAAACATTCCGAGTGAAACATTTTGGCACGCCCGGTGGGACCCATTTTGGGTTTCTTTCATTTTGCTTGCTTTCATATAGGGAGTATACTTGCTGTTTTCTTCTTTTAAAAAGATATTCAAAAGGTTTTGTATTATTTTGATAAAAGAACTTGCTTTGCTTTTACATCTCGCATTAGTGAAAGTCATCTCTTTTGCTTCATCGAATATCATTTTCGATTTGGGTTTAAAACACGTGCATTGCATTCCTGCTTGTTGTTTTTCAATTCTAGTAAACATAGATTAAGTAACAGGTCGTACACGTGGGGGTGATATCCACGGTATTGACAGGAAATTAATCTTACTTTCACTGCACAACACATACCAAATCACTTCACAATTAACACAACAGCTCAAACATCCCCCCTTTTCCGTGGTATTCCTCCGCCCGATTGAGGTAGCCTTATAAGCCAAAACAACTTGACATTTCCCCTAAGTCTCTTGTTTAGGATTCTGACATCATTCTACGTCTAAAGGCATAAGCCCACGATAATTAAAATTAACCCTAGGGTTAATCTCTAGATTTGTGTGTGCATCTTGCTTGTTTTTAGTTCTCGTTTTCTTTCTCATACTCTTCTCTCGTGATCAATAATTGGACAAGTATACTAAACGTTTTTAAAAATCAAATTAACAGCCTTTTTATATCTTGTTAGCCAGATTTTCTTACACCGACATCGCTTATCTCGACCGACGCCGGTTATAGTATAACCGACATCGGTTTAGACCGATATTTGCCATCGTCTTCTACAACCCCCGACAAACCAAAGAACTCCGCCAATTTCACCATTCTAAGGTCTGTTTCTTGCCTGGATAGATTGAAACCTTACTCGAACTCCCCGTCCATGGTTGTTATCACTGAAAGCAAGCCGCCGCCATGGTTTCATATGCTTGCTCTGCTTTTTTGCCTCGAATCACCCCCTTCACATTCTCGTGGGGAATCCTACTGATACCAGGCGAGGTTCCTAAAATTCTTGTGGGAGATAAGGACTTTGCCAAGTTTTTGGATGCTAATTCTAGCACTGTCCAATACTATTTGTCTCATGCCCTCGACCGTACGCCCGATGGTCAGCCTTTGTTGGCATGCCTATTAGTATAGCTGCTCATTTAGCACCCACTCCACCTCGATAACACCGCTCGCTTCCTCGCACCTTTAGCCCCATCTCCCAATCCGACAGCTTTAAATTCATACGACTGATTGGCTTTCCTTTGGCTAATCTTGGACCCCACATATCATTACCGCCGACCGCCCTACCTCATCTCTCTTGCAAACTACTCCATTCATGACTTGCTCTCTCGCCACCTATCCACACGAGCTTTCCTTCTCAAGCTCCGCCTACCTTTTCATTCCCATACACGTATCCAAAGTGACCTCAACATCCTATATGGGACATCCCTATTCTGGGGTTGCCTCAACATATTCATCCTCCACACCTTATCAACAATTAACCCCACCAGTGGTCTAAGCGGTGGTCCTTGGCCCAATTTGCCTCCATTTACCACAACCACACCATCATCTCCTCCAACTACCGATCTAATTAAACAAATGATGGACAAAATGAAAACCGGAGGCTTCGTTTTAGGAAGTCGTAGCGCCTTTGACATACAAGCAAGTTTGTTTGGGAGCCCATTCACCCTTCTCGTCGCCTTCATTCATATCCTCCTCAATGGGAGTTACCAAAATTTACCCGTTTTAACAAGAAAGAGGACCCTCAACAACACTTGCGATCATTTAGACATGCTTGTTATTTGATTGCTCATGATGATGCCTGTTACTCGCACCTTTCCCATGTCCTTATCAGACTCGCTTGAGTGGTACAAAGGCTTTTAACCAAAGACTCAATCTTCTCTTTTAACCAACTAGCCCAATCTTTCTTGGATCATTTCTCCATTAACATTGCCAAGAAAGTATCTATCACCGACCTCTATGCCATCCGACAATTTGAGGACGAATCTATCGCAGATTTCGCTGACGATGGCGGGGCCTTATCAACCAACTTACGTATGCCTTGCCGCAAACCGAACTTATCGAATTTTTACGCTGGCCTCGCGCTAAGCACATCTCCCCTACCCTCCAAATTCAAACTTTCCATACATTCGATGAAGCCTTTACTATGGCTCAAAACTAGAGATTCGAGCCTTAGAGACAAAGAGAAATTGCGGTCACAGAACAAAACCCCATTTTCGAACTCCCGATTCTACCAATAAACCAAATACCACCAATCCTCACGCGTCCACTTCTTCTAAATCAAAAGGAGCTGCCCACGCGGTGATGGTCAAATCCCAACCACCGCCTAATACCCCACCAAAACCACTTATAAGTATAAAGCGTAACCCATCAACTACACTCCTCTTGGGAGAAACATATGGTGTGATATTGGAAAATTGCTCAAAGCAGAGCCATTACATTACCTCCTGTTAAACCTCATTCCGGGTTTGATTCCACTCGCGCCATACCTTCCTGGTACAAAGAAAATGACTTCTGTAACTTCCACCGCGTGAAGGGACACAGTCATGAGAACTGCAAGATGTTGAAAAACATAGTGCAGGAAATGGTTGACGCAGGGGATATAACCCTCGATAATCCTAATGCCCCTGCCAACCGAAATTTGAAAATCTTCAACAAACCATTCCCGAATCACTCTCCCAACAGTAACACAAACCAGGATATCTTAGCCGAGGAGAGTGTTCATGAGATCCATGCAGTCTTCGATACCCAGCCAAAAGCCTCTATCGAGAAAATTTTGAATCAAGCCTCTTCACTAACGCAGGAAACCGAATCCCCTTCCTCGCCATCAAGACAAACTGAAATCCTTGCTGTTCCTTTACCCATCAAGGAATTAGCTGCCCAGAGTGCCCTTCTCACAAATGAGCCTTCTTATACCGCATCCTTGCAAGACTGTGAGCGGATGTTATCTAATTTATCTATTTCCCAAAGGTCTCCTTCTACCATTCTTGCTGTACAAGAGGAAGGCTCGCCACTTCTTTTGTCATCCTTAGACGAACAACTTCTTGAACCAACATCACCACATTCTTTAAACATGATAGATCCTCTCAAACACGCCCCCTACCTATTAGTCCTTCATCACCTAAATCTTTTCAAGAACGGTTGACCTCTTAACGCCATTGATACAAAGGCCTCATATACCCTCAGATCACACCCACAAAGGGACCGGAATCACAACCCACCTTTCTTCCATACAAAAGTTCCTATTCACACGTGAGGACCTGTCATTCCACGTAAGATAGACATGTGTCCTATGGGAACATTTGAGTACGCCATATTCTACTCAAATGCAAATGACCGATCCCGATGTCTCCACCATATACCCGAAGTGTTTATGTGCTTAAAATGCCCATGTTCTCACCTTCACCCCCTCACCTCTACCACATGCCCCGTCCACTTCGATTAACTTAGCCAAATCTTCCCCTACGCTGGGACCTTACCCATACCTGGGCCTAACACACCCACCTAAACGGCTTGATTTATCTAAAAATAAAGCCGCCCACCCCATTAGGAGACAGACTCAATCTCCTCAACCTATACCTCTATCACAACTAAAACCATCATCGCCACACCTACCTTCCATATGGGACCCCATCCCTCTACCTTACATCAATATATCATACCTCCTGCATTTTCTTTAAAGCAACCTACGCCTTCCGCACCCATACAGAAAGCCCAGGGTATAACAACACCGTCACCCCGCGTATCCTGTCCACCTATCAACCCTAAACAAATTCCATCATCAAAAGATTTGTTTTCGGTCACTCCTATTTCCCCGTGGTTGTTTTTTGATACCACATCATCTGTGGCCTCATCATCCAACATAGCTTCTGCGCCAAAGAAACCACGTTTAGTGAAAACCACGTGTCAACACCCCTCGGCTAAACCACCACCCGTACGAACCAACCACACCCAAACATTACCGAAACCCGCACAACCAATGCCCTCATCCTCCTCCGATTTTGACCCACTCAAAGGATCTTACGCCAAAATCCTTGCTATGTTGGTGGAGAATGCGACCATTTCTCTACCCCCACTTAGACCTTATGACCCTTCTAAACCTCGCCCTATAGGTTACGATGAGTCTAAAATCTGCGCTTATCACCGCACACCAGACATGAGGTGGAGGGATGCAAAGCTTTAAAACCATCCTTCGCGGGCCACCTCTCCCAGATAGAAAGGTTAAGAAAGACAACTTACGAAGGAGAGACCTTTAGCTTCACCCTCTACTATACCATCTATCCCCGCCTCACCAAGATCTATCATTATTACAACCCCACCTCTCAAGACCATGACTTATCCCAACCATCTTCCTCATCTCAGTCTACAGATTAATATGATTAGTGTCGCTACTCGAGGGCGTAAAAACAATGAGAAAGTGAAAGAAAGCACACTGCGCCCTCTCCTTCTCCGTCCAACATCCCGATTGCACCACCACCCAAAGTGGTTATTCGTGGACCTCGCTTACCCCATCTCTAATGGAGCGCCCATCGAGCCATGATTAAATAGCTTCACCAATCACCCGTAAAATGACACTATGATCTCATTCGATTTCAATCTCATCGACAAGCTCTCGTTGAAATTCTTCAAGGGATCGAGGTCTTACCTAATGAAACCCTTGCCGCGTTGCCTCCATTCTAACACCCAATCACTCACTAAACAACCTATCTCCCCAACCACTTCGGCTCTCAGACAAGCAAGCCGCCGCATTAATCGGGCTCAAGATGAAATTATCGACTTTGTATCAAGATCCCGACCGCTCTTTTATCTTGGGCAGACGCTCGGGATATCCGGTACGTCGTGTTATGATTGACGGGGCGCCAAATTTAAATATCATCTCTTCAAAAGCCTTCCAACAAATGAATATCCCTTCCAGCTTGCATGTGTGCAACCCCATCATGTCATGCGGTCATTTAATGACGCTATTACCTCTACCTTAGGCACCGTGATCCTCAACATTCGGGTAGACCACGTACTTTACCCGAACTCTTCTATGTCCTCGAGGGAGAGTTCCAATATAATATATTCATTGGGTCGCCTCGATCCGGCCATGGGATGCGTCTCCTCAACATTACATAGATGCATAAAATTTGAGTACGAGGGGAAGTCCTACACCGTAAAAGCTGATCCTCCCCCCTTTAAAACCTGCAATATGTTATACCGCCAAACGATGTGCTTGTACCAATCAAGACACCCGTTCACTCAACCCAACCATCCTCTTCTACTGTGCCTCAACCACCCACCTCAAACGCACCTACGCCTTCAACTGATGAAACTACCGTCGCAAAAACCACTTCCTTTCCCGCAGATAACATCCCAACCTCCGACCCCTTAGTAGATGTTTTTCAACGCCTTACGCTGGGGGAGTATCGCTTATATAACGTTAGTTCTTTCCATACCCCACAGGAGTACGGACAGGTACATGCACATCCTACTTATGACCGTCGTGTGGGAGAAGTAATCTCCTACGGACCACCGCATTGCCGCACCAACCTAACGTATGGGGGTGTTGACGCATCCTCCATTACCCCTGAACCCCCTCTTGGTGTGGTTCCCTTCCAATCCGATTTTCAATACTTGACAAATCATCGCTTTCGCCCTCACCTTCGACTCACCGTGTTGGAAAGGCTTTGGTTTTGGTCTTTACGAACAAGGCCGACATACGCTCATCCCCATCACCACACGCAAACATAATGATCGTAGTGGTCTCGGATTTCGGAAACACTTACATCGACGGAAAATCGCGTCAGTTGTCTTCTAGAAGACGATGACGTTACCCCTACCAAACCATCATCACCCATTTTGCCTTCGCTCCACGCAGTCGATAGATTATGAATCTATCCCTCCTAACTTTTTTTTTTTTCATAAATGCTATCTTCCTAGGTCCCCTCACTTATCAACGCGATAATGAGGACCCCTCTTCTATTCCCCTTCTATATCCGCACATGATCAAGAGGACTCCCCTTCAATTAACGTTATTGAGTGCCAGATGATGAATCCATCCTCACTTACCTCGCGCGGATGATTCTTATATTCAACGAGCCTTTCCATCTCAAACCCAAACCATGCCGAACGAATCTACTATAGAAATCAACATCCACACGGAGGAGGATCTCACATTGTGAAGATCGGACAATCCCTTAACGCATCGTAACAAGTCGCTTTACTATCGCTTTCTCCGTGTTTCGCAACCAAGCTTTCGCGTGGTCTTACGCCGACATGCCAGAATTGATCCCGACATTGTTGTCCATAACATTACCTCGAAACTCCGATTCCAAGCCAATTAAACAAAAATTGAGAAAATGCATCCACGCATTGCCTCTTGGTCAAAGAGGAGCTCCAACGACTCCTTTCTGCTTCCTTCATTCTCGCCTATCGACTATCCTCAATGGATTTCTAACATCGCACTCGCTACTAAAGCGACGGGGACTTTTGATATGCACGGATTTCGGGATCTTAACCTCGCTTGCCCTAAGGATGACTTCCCCTACCTAGTATTGACCAACTTGTTGATCTCACCGCAGCCATGAGATGCTTCTCTCATGGATGGCTTTTCAGATACAACCAAATTTTGGTTGCTCGCCGATCGATCAACACAAAACTACCTTCATAACTCCTCGGGAACCTTCGTTATCGTGTCATGCCATTTGGCCTTAAGAATGCTTTGGTGCTACCTATCAAGCTATGACTTACATTTTCATGACATTATGCACACTATCCTGAGGATTATGTCGATGATCTTCGGGCAAATCTAAACATCGCAGTTGAACATCTCGATGTTTTAACCATTATTTTTGATCGCTTGCTGCAATATTCTCGTTGCCTTCAACCAAAGAAATGTGTCTTTCGTGTCCTTTCGGGAAAACTTCTTGGCTTTATCGCCTCTTTGCATGGCATTGAGGTCGACCCATCTAAAGTCAAAGCTATCCCTGGAAATGCCCCTCACCTACCAATCTCAAACAATCGCGTAGTTTACAAGGTAAGCTCCAATCTATCCGACGTTTCATCTCCCAACTCTCGATCGATGTCAACCTTTTCATCACCTTCTTAAAAAGACATTGATTTTCAATGGAGCGAAGAGTGCCACCAAGCCTTTGAGGCTCTCAAAACTTATCTCTTACAACCACACCGTGCTTATCCCACCTCAAGACGACCGCCCTTTCTACCTTTACCTTTCCGCCACCGACCACGCTGTAGGGCCATGCTTCGCACATCGTGACTCAAAATAGAGAACAAGCCGCATTTATTATATAAGTCATACTTTGGTGGATTATGAGACTAGGTATACACATGTAGAAAAGTTGTGCCTAGCCCTATCATTCGTGGCTACCAAGCTCCGACACTACCTTCGAATCACAAAACTTTCGTCATCACTAATACGGACCCCATCCATTACATGTATGCCAAACCTCATCTAAACCAACGCATCGCTCGATGGCTCATGCTCCTCGCCGACCTCGACCTTGAGTTCATCCACCGTAAATCAATCAAAGGACAAACCATCGCAGACAACTTGCGGAAGCCCCTTTACCGGGAACAATTTACCAATTTTACATTCCCGACGAACTCATCGCCACTCTTTCACTCTGGGAAGAGTCGATCAAATGACCTCTTCTTCGATGGATCTAAATGCTGGCGCCACATGGAGGAGCCGGCATTGTTCTCATCCTCTTGACGCCGAACCTACGCCTCTTTCATTCGGCTTGATTTCTCGCACTAATAATACAAATGGAATACGAGGCCCTTGTCCTGGGTCTCCAAGTCAGACATTACACTTAGGTATCAAATCTATCAATATTTTTGGCGACTCTCAATGGTAGTCAATCAAGCATGGGCATCTACCAATGCAAAAATGAGGAACTTCAAAAGTACAAACACTACGTGGATTCACTTCTAGCCTTATTTACTCACTATTCTATTCAAACCATTCCCCGCTCCACTAACAAATTTGCATGGATACTATGGCTTGCTTAGCCTCGCAAATTCCAGCTTCATCAATCGACTCAATTATTCGTCGTGGTCCAACAACTTTTGCCCCATCCTACTCAACCCCGGTAGTTTGTATGATAAATACCGTGTCTACTAATTCGCAGGATACCCGGTACCACCAATTTCACGACTATCTTACAACTCTCTTCTCCCACCGACCTTACTAGTAATCGGCAAACGTGCTTTTCTTAAAAGTGTTTCGTGTTATGTTGTCATGGGGGAATCCTCTATAAACGTGGCTTTGATGGTATCCTCCTTCGCTATCTAATCAAGCGCGAGGTCACCTATACCATCTAACAAGTCCATGATGGGATTTGTGGTGGACATTTTAGTGGCCTTTTCCGTGGCTAAACGAATCCTTCGCCTAGGTTATTATTGGCCTACTCTCAAAACGATCACACTATGAATATGTTAAGCGTTGTGTTATGTGTCAACAACATGCTAACCTTCAACATACTCCTCGCCATCCGCTACATGGTGTCGCACGAGATCTTCGCCTTTCTCACAATGGGGTTTAGACCTTATTGGTGAGATTCACCCGCCCTCTTCACAACGTCACCGATGGATAATCACAGCCCACCGAGTATTACACAAAATGGGTGGAGCCATTCCACTGCTTTCGATCAAAAAGGAAAAATTGTTAATTCATTAACCATCACATTATCTCGCTCGCTTTTGGTATTCCTCATCGCCTAATAATGTATAATGGTAAATCTTTTAAAAACAAGTTGTTACATAAGACTTTGTGACAACTTTGGTATCAAACTTAGTTTCTCATCGCCTTATTATCCGCAGCCAATGGTCAGCCGAATCTTCTAATAAAACCCTAACCAAAATCCTCATGAAAGTTGCCAATGAATCCGGAAGAAATTCGCACGATCACATTCCCTTTGCCCTTTGGGCTTATCGATTTCAAGCATTCGTACTCTACTAACGCTACACCTTTTCTTTGGTATATGGTACCGAGGCCGTCTTGCCTCTCGAAATACAAATACCTCTCCTCGTAATATCTCTTCGTGATATTCTCACCAACGATGATTTCGCCAAGCCAAGAGCGGTTAGCCTAATTCGAGCTTCTTTAACGCCGCTCTTACAACTTCGTGATCACCTTCAAATCTATCAAAACGCATCAAGCGTGCTTATGATAAGCGACTTCATGAGCGTGATTTTAAGGTTGGTGATCTTGTCCTCAAAGAGAATCAACATGTAACCAAACTAGAAAAGAGCAAACGTGGAAAATTTGCTCCCAATCGATTGGGCCTTATATAATCACTCACACTTATGGATCGTGCACTTATCGCTTAGCTTCGCTTAATGGTAAACCTGAGCCTGAGCCCCTTAACACCTTGCATCTTCGACCATTCTACTGTTGAACTTAGTGTTATATCACTTCTTATCTACCTACCGCTCGCCCTCGAGCTCATTTACCGCCACATACACTTCGTTTCCTACACCTCATAATAAAAATCAAGCTCACATAGTTTGATTCTCACCTCACCTAAACGATGCCTTCCCCTTTTTAGTCTAGTCCATGACTTCAAAGTATTAAAATACCACCTTCTTATGGGATTTTCTTGAGTCAAACTTCCTACCAAACTAGATGCTTCATGCCAAAAGAACATCTAGCTATCTAAATTATATATAGACTGTTCCTCGAAGGACAACTATATGCCAAATTATTGCTGCTTATTCTATATAGATCGCTTCCCCAAGGACAAAGCTATGCACTAAAATCATATCTCGCATACTATAAATAGATCGCTTCTCTCAAGGACAACTTATACATGGGCCACACACATATCTTTATTAGAAGTTTTCGCATTGATCAGCTTCGTGAAGACCTCAAGAATAATACAATCAATATCCCTTATAGACTTCCCGCATCGATCGGGTCTACATTCAATAAAATAAAAGCCTCATTCAAAAGAACTTTTGAGTCATGGACTTGTCTATTTAGGGTAGGTTCTCTTTCGCGTAACACTCACTTTGTAATGAGTTCTCCGTACTCAACTATACCATTCACCTCACCTCACATTATTTATTCAACTCAAGGGACGTGTCGTACACCTGATAGGTTGTAATCATACCACTCTTTTCACCTATTGACTTCTCGCCTCATGCACGGTACCTGTGGCTTCAAGCTCGCATTCTACGTTGTGTGGTTTGTTTAGCTCTTTTCACCTACGGAGCACTCTTTCCGCTTTGTCTCGCATCTAGGATTGTGTGTTGATCTTAATCAGGACATGGTTACCTTTCTACTTGGGTAGGCTCACTTTCGCTTCCCTTATACCTTTTACAACATCACCAATTCATTACCGACACCAACAACCTTACCTTACCAATATTAATATCAATATTCTTACCAACCAACCAATTGCCTAAACCAGTACAAATTGCCTCGAATTCGCCTCTCCCGATCATAAGAGAGAACTACATCGGCCCGAGGCCCTCCTGCTTTGTGCAATGGGCTATGTAGGCAAGACTTGGAGACATGGGGTCTCCCAAGGTTAGCTCGACCATCCCCTACTATAACCTATCATGTGTGGTAAATATAAATATTTTTGTGTATTTCTATTTAATCACATTCCTCTTTATCCTTTTCAAAACACCGAAAGTCAAAACGAAAACATTCTTATTATTATAACTCAAATCAACATATATATCTCGCTTTTATTTAGATGTTAAACAAATACATCTTTCTATCATCGACACGCAGTCGGATTTTATTTATTCTTATACCTTGCTAACATTTATTTAGACCTCACGCCTCATCTCGAACTAGGTGATGATCGTGATCGCCGACCCTCTCGCCAGCCTCTCTCTCTCAAAGGTACCATGGCTATTGGTACCGCCACCGATCTCGCCAATCTCTCCTGTAACATATGAATACGCCTCTCGCATGGAGGACTCCAGCCTCTAGTCTCTCCGCCCGTGACTCGAACCACTAACAATCTCTTGTCTCATTCACTCGCGCTTGAGCTGCATGAACCAAACTCGCAGATAATCTCTCTCTCGCTGTAATCACCGCTATGTTAAGACGATCACGTATACCTCGTAGTTCCGCTACCACCATAATCTATAGGCCTCTCGCTTCCTCGCATCCATTACCTCGCGATCGGCCGCTACTCTTCGTGCCCTTTTGGAGGTGTTGGTGGGGAGGTGAGAATATCGCTCCGCATCGATCCTCATATAGGGTCTATAAGCTCAAGTATATCCCGCACAAATCCAAATTGTCGCCGCATGTGATCTATAGGAATCCTCTCATATTCACTGGCCTCGTGCCCGCGATCCACCTCAATCGCTCTACACCCCTCAATTCCTCGCCTATATTCTCTGCTACCATATAGTTCCCGTAAGGCCGCCAATATATATCAGCAATCGCTCACCTCTCCCATACTTTCCTCGTAATACTCAATGTCATCCGTCACGGCTCGGAGATCTTGCCTCTTGTTCTGTTTGGACCCATCGTCTGAATCCCAACCTTTGTACTCCGGTCTCTCTCGATCGATGGGGTGGCGGTTTATTGGTCGCATACACAAACAATGTGCTCATAGGCCCAACAGTGTAATAAGTATGAACAATCCAGGTCATCGCCCCGTGATTTCACCTACAAGCCCATAGACCCTCGTATAGCTCCGCCAAATATGCAGTGCCCATGCAAAAGTCACGTTGCCTTTCTATCATCTCCCAAATAACACACATCAATGCCTTTGAAATCTTTCCCCATCCGCCCTCTAGAATGCTGTAATACCTACCGCTATCATTAATATCACCGCTAACCTTGTCTCCTTAGGGTGCCGTATACATTATCCCATATGTGAATGACAAACCTCATTGTGTTAAATCTTGTGCATATGGACTAAATATCATTGTTATCGCTCCTCGTGCCGCGCTAGGTAATGCTCGATATATTGGTTTTCCAGAATTGGGAGTCTCAAAATACGGAACACATCTTCCAATGTTACTGCTATTTCCTCTGCTGCAGATAGAAGGTATTTTTCTCGTGGATTCCATCTTTCAATCAACGCCGTAATATAGCATGGTTACGTGCATGATTCGTGAATAATAAAGCGATTCCACTTAACCCCAAACGATTTATCAATGTCCATTCAGCTGGTGTTACATCCGCTCGGATTCGTGACAACAGCGCTGGTACACTATCATTCATCCTTAGCCTGCCGCCTCGCCGCATACGTCACAAATAACAAACAACTATTCAATCCATCAAATCCCCAAGGGTTTTTTCTCAAATTGAAATTTTCCTACAAGAACCGGTATCGTTTACATAGCCTAATCGGAGACTGGTTGAGTAACCGATACTGTTATCCCTAACCGATATCGGCCATCAGTACTTTCATACACCTTGCCTAAACAACCACCTACGATAATAAATCACTTGTTTATTCCTCTCTCAGTATAGTATATACCCAAACCCTTGATTACCTACCACGTAACACTCACCTCACTTATAACCCTTGTTATCATCTTTTTCTTTCTCATATCTACCCACATACTCTCCCCATCTTATTCATAAAACATGTAGAAATCAAATCACAACCAAAATTTACCTCGAGTCAGCAGCACTTGAGGTGGCCCTTGTCTTCCCTCTCGTCCTCGCCCGCCTGGATGCTTCTCCTCGTTCCGCCATGATCACCACCCTTTTCAAATTCACCTTTCGCTTTCGAATCTCGTAACACATTCACTTTCCTGTCTCTTTTCTCCTTATCACTCAAATTTCTCATGCAATTACCTGTCCTCTGCGTCAAAAAGCGCCGCTGCAGTATTTAACTCTTCGTATGGCTCTCAAAATTAGAACTTAAGTGCCACCCTAGCTTTTTTATTTTTAGAAAAGCTCATACCTAAATAACCGGTATCGGTCATGTAACTAATATCGGTCTGCTAACTACCGCCGTCGGTTATCTAATCGATATCGGTTACACACCTGGCCTTTTGAAACATGGTCTTTTCTTCATTTTTTACCTAATTTTTGTCACGCCCGCCTCTTTTCCCCGCATCACAACACCATTATCCATATTTGTCCATCCACCACACATATCATTACAATTTCATTAACATCATCTATTTTACAAAAACAAACTAGCCATCAGCTAAGGATACCAAACCAAAACAAAACAAAACAAAAAACTATCTATCTATACCTCATTTGAATCCAACTCATCAGATACATATATAACAATGTCACAAAACCAGCCCCAAAACATGCAACATTTCATCATATAACACATCATCCATATATCAACATGTCAATTAAACTCATCATACATTCTATACCACAAACCATTGATGAAATACTTAAAACATTTTCAACATCTGCATATGGATCAAAACATCATCTATATATATATATATACAAGTTTATAAATGTAAAATGTGCCTCAGACGGGCCTCTCGTGATCTCATAATACAAAGCCGGCATGCAGCCGCAATAATATCAATCACCTCGACTCGGCTCGCAGCCGGTCCTCATATCAAAATATACTCGCCGCAGCCGTCAGACAACAGCATAACCCGCACTCGGCTCGCAGTCAGTATCAATCAGAGCACCGCATTTCGCTGCATGCCGGTATATAAAAAAATGAATGAATCAATGAATAATATGTAGGCACGCAGTGCCTCTATCAACACAACTGCCACTGCACCGGTGCCCATGTCTATATACAAAAACAAGAGTGGACCCGTCGGCTCTCTCCACCTCCTCTGCCGCCTTTCTCGCCGCTGGTCCTGCCTTGCCTCTCGCCTCCGCCTCGTGATGGACCACCTACTGCCCGTGGCCGCACTCTCCCGAGACCTCTCTGGCTCCGAGAGGTCTCGCTCTATGTGCCGCATAGGGATGATAATCAGCCCGGTATTATCAAGAATATCCCGATAGTATCGGGCCTCCGCCTAGCCTCCATGTAACACTCTCGAGCCACCGTAGGTACTGGGGTGGTCCTCGACACCTACTACTGCCCCCGTGCCTCGTGCTCGTGGTGCCACTGGTGGTGCTCGTGGGTTTGTGGTCCCCTATCTGCACTTTTCCGTGATCGGGCCGGTTGCATCTTCGGTGGTGGTGCCAGTACTCGTGCTCGTGCTCGGGGCCATGGCTGCGCTGCTACGCCTCTTGGTCGTGGTGCTCGTGCTCGTGCCTGCATCGTACTGTACTGCTGCGCTCAAGCAATGCTGTAAGACCCCTATCTCGTGCTCACACAGCAGCAAGTTGCCCTCGTAAGAGCTACACCTAACCTCGAGCTGATCTCTCTCGCCACAATGCTAAGTTTGGTTGCATGGCATGCTGCCCTCGCCGCTCTCGACCCCACCACACCATGTATGCTCCCTTCGCACAACCAAAGCATCATCATCTTTGGTCATCTCGCTGGCCTCTTCAAAGAACTCCAACTGGATCCAAGGGTGTGGTGCAGTAAGTGGGGCTCTACATCATCCTCTTGTATCGAGGGAAGGGAGGTGGCTCGCCCTGCCGCACTCTATCTACTTACGTACTTCTCTCTCAGGGTATCCTCTCGTATTCTCCCGGCCTCCGTCCTACTATCCAGAATGTGTACTGGATCAGACGCAACTGTAAGCGGGCTCCTCCATGAGGGTGATGACCTCTGTAAGGTCTCCATACAATATCTACCACTGTCAGGCCCTCTAATAAATGCCTGTAGTAGGCAACGTCTCTCCCCGCAAGCACTACTAGTGGATGCCCCACGACTCCCAACCACCTCTGAAAGCCGTATCTGTATATAACCTGTGGCCCTGGCTGCTGGGGCAGCCCTACTGGTCTGATGCATATGATGTGCTCATATGCCCAATAGTGAAGTAAAAAAGTCAAACAAATACCAAATCGCCACATCCGACAATAACCTCTGAGCTCTGTCAGAGATAGCCGCATCAGATACACCGGTGCCCGCATACAGCAAGTATGCTCCTCCACCATCTCAAGCAAGCACCCCATCAATGCCGTGGAAACGGCCTCCCTCTCGAGTCCGGGAGAGGAAGCAGTGATCCTAATCATCATCAACACAAACAACCGTGTCTAGTGTCGGTGCGCACGGTACATGTCACCATACCCGATACTGCTGGGCACTGTGATAAGTAAGTCCAGGCGGCCGCATTCTAAAAACTCGCAGGATGCTATCCATTCTGTCTCCGACCTACTGGAAGATCGCCTCTCGATTGGCAAGCGGTCGAAGGATGCGATACACATCCTCCAATGTGATGGTCATCTCTCTGGCCGGGAAATGGAACACATTGGTCGCCGCTGGATCCCATCTCTCGGTGAGGGCGACCATCAGCTGTGTGATTCTATCAATAGCTCTCAGACGCCGACTTCGCCGAGTCCCACTCGCGCATGATCGCCCGATGAGCCGCAGATACGTGTGGCCGCATCCGCACCAACAACGGGGCATCCTATCCCACATCGTCAATCGCCGACATGCCCTGCAAAACCAACCCACATCCTTAGACCTACTCTTTATAACAACATCTACTTTACCCTCTAAACCCCCTTTTATCCCCCCAACCACACCCCAACTCTATACCACCCCCTCTAAAGAACCTACCTTCACCACCCCACCCAAAACCCACCTACCAAAAAAACCAAACCCAACCCACCCAAAACCCCCAAAACCAAACCCCACCCACACCCCCAAAACACACCAACACAAAAAACCCAACCACCCAAACCAAACCCACCCCACCCAAACCTCACCCACCCAAAACCAAACCCACTCCCACCCAAAAAAATCCCTGCACTGTCCTAAACAACCGACCACGGCCCTCTTCCCACCGACGCGGCCAACAACCGACCGACGCTCCCGTCAACCACACGTAACCCGCCTTCTAGAATTTTACGATGACTGATGTCGGCCGCTAACCTGCGACCGACATCGGTCGACACGCCATTTCCGAGCCGAATCCCGCGCGCCCCCACCCACATTTTTGCACTTTTCTACTTATCTACCCACCCAAACACCCTAAAACCTACCCACCCAAATTCCGCCTTGCCCTATTTTACCCATCTATTCTCTTCGCTTTTCAAATTACGTCCATTTACTCATTATTTCCTAAAACATGTAAATTCCTACCCAAACCCCCAATTTAGCTTAATATCATTCAAATGCACAAAATAAAGAGTTCGAACATACCAACGACGAAACATCGCTATCGTGGTGGGATGGGTGGTGGTGGTCCACCTGGGTCCAGGCCCCTCCCGCTCCTCCTTCCGCCCGTGCCTAGATCCACTTGACCGATCTGGGTCCCGCTCCAATCAACTGCGCCTCCTCCTCACTGGCCCGCAAACAACTCACTCCTCCAAAGAAAATAGCTCCACCTCACTCAATACAACCTCCAATCTCAACTCTCCACGTCGACAAATCAATTTGGTTTTCAAATAACAAAAGTGACAATGACAAGCCGTATTTTTCTTTTTATAGGTTTTTCGCCTTATAACCGATATCGGTTTCATTTTGCCCTAATGAACCGGTATCGGTCCTTTAGCCGATATCGGTCATGTAGAATCGACATCGGTTTTTTCTCGCCAACTTTCCCCAATTTTTTTTTTTTTTTGCCCCTATTTACCATTTCCTAACCTTTTTAACCACATATCGCCTATATCCACCTTTACACGAACACCATTTGTTTACCTATTCGCCCGACCCAAGGCCTTAACTTACCTATTTGGCCCGACCCAAGGCCTCAATCCTACCTATTTGGCCCGACCTAAGGCCTCAACCTACCCATTTGGCCCGACCCAAGGCCTCAACCTACCTATTCGCCCGACCTAAGGCCTCAACCTACCAACTTGGCCCGACCCAAGGCCTCACCTCACCATCCGGCCCGACCCAAGGTCAGTAGCCTAATAACTCGGCCCGACCACGGCCGTATCACTTCAATACCATACCTACAATCAACGTTTTATTTTATCCATCCATCCCGTACTCTTTTGTTCAATCGAGCTCACCTGCTTCGTGTTTTAGCATGATTAGGGTCCTCGACTTGATCCTGTCGACCAACTTTGCTTCAAACCTAGACCGTGACGCTTATCTCAACCAAACCAACCATTCGTACGCCGAAGACGCCTAAACGCTCTTGTACCTTACCCGTTATATACCCCGGAGCTACTTCATATGCCTTGGATACCAGGATTATATCACCCTTGTTTGGATAAACTATCGACCTTTGCCTATACATTGCTGGTTTGCTCGCCAAATCATGTACCCTAGTCGCACTATTGCATTTCAACATGCGTCTGCTGCCTTGGACCTCCCCCACCACCTTACCATCCTCTCTACAACATGTACCCTTTATCAACCCTATCCCCGATTTCCGTTCACTCAATCCGTGATAGATTTGAGGGGATTACCTATATCTTCAATGGGTCAGAGAAACCACTTCATATTATTGTCCGCGTAGCTTTACAACACAAGCTACACGACAATAAGGGGCTAATGTAGACACACAAATTTGTGTCTTACGACCCTCGTGACCCGCATCCCATTTCGCAACCTAACCTCATTACCTAAACCTTACACAATTATTTATTAATTACCTCAGAATTGATAAATCCCCATCACCTCACCTCCGCCACCTCATTTTGCCACCTCATCATGACCTAGCCCTAATCCTAAACTAACCTAATTAAAACCTAAAACTTGGTCTACACTCTACACCCATAACTAATAACCCCTTTCTCGCACCCAAACCGACCTTCTAGTCATTTGACCAAACCAAAGAATCGATCTCTCTGGAGAAAAGTAGGGAAGGTGGGCGATTTTACTAAAAATAGCCTACTTTTTCCTTATCGATGCTTGGGGTTCTACTCGACCGCCGTCGAGTTACGTAACCGCCATCGGGTTCCTCGTAAATGGGCTCCCAAACCAAAAACAAGGGATCGGAGTTTCATTTTTTGGGGTCGTGGAGAAAAGGATTCTTTGAATCAAGAAAGAGCATCGGGAGCGATCAAGAGAACCCGTGATCTTTACTTGACAAGCAGGTAGACAAGTGAAGAGACAAGGAGAGTTAAGAAAGAAAGGAGAGCAAGCCTGTGGATCGCAATCGGATACCCGAGCCCTGTGATACTCAAATGATTTGATCTGCTATGTGCCGCACTCATCCTACCTCGGCCCCGCCTTGCCATGAGCTCTGGGACTCCGCATCTCTCGCGAATAATCAGTAAGTTACATCTGCATGTCCTCTTTAATAACATTTCTTCGACTTTTTTGAATCATAAGTCCCACAAATCCATTCTTGGATCCACTACCCAACGTGTCATTACATCTAATCATCATTGATCTACCTCTCACCACTCCTATTTCCTTATATTACCTATATACACTTCCCTACAAATAACACAACTACAAACAACACCACCACCCCACAAAACAACCAACCTTCGTATCTTAGACTCTACCGATATCGGTCCTCAGAATCGCCATCGGTTATCAAGAATCGCATCGGTTATACCGACTATAACCAATAACCATCCTTTCCCCTACCCGCTAAACGAAGTAATTTAATCGATACTTTAAAGTCTTTTGTGTTAATTCATATTAGCAGTGGAAACTCACCACCTTCGAAAGGAAGTTTTATATTTCCCTGGGCCCAAGGCGCTTTCCTCATTTATTGTTTAATCAAAATCTTGTGGTCTTGTGTTCTTATTTACAGTAGTCCTTCCAAGACAAAAAGGAGTTCTTCGCAATGCACTGATCTTTCTACGGATGCGCACATCATCTCGACATTCTACAGGTATTCCTCCTAGCCCCAACCCTTATCTGCTTCTAAAAGGAATGAAACATTCCGAGGAAACACTTGGATCAATGCCACCGATCCAAGGTGGTCTTATAGATGGATAAATCCACACCATTCGAGATCAGATTAAACTCTGTGCAAAATGAAAGAAAAAAGAGTCCAATCATATTCGACTCAATCAAAGATCTTCAATTACAAAGAAGATATAGTACATATCAAGCATGACTTCACAATCAAAGGAACACATCCTTTTATAGAAGAAATCATATATCAATACTTGAATGCTGGAAGAAGTAACAGTAACAAGCTGTAGAGTGTTACAAAGTTGGTTGGCTTGATCAAGTCAAGTACCCTAATCATGCTAAAAACACAAACAGTGGTGAGCTCGGTTGAACAAAAAGCAACATGATAGGTGGATAAAATTGTAATTGGCGGTGGTTTTGGGTGAGGTATCTAATTGGTGCGGCCTTGGGTTGGGCCGATTGATTAGTGAGGGTCGTGGGTCGGGCTCGATTAGTTGGTTGCGGTCGGGTCCGCCGGATTGGTTGGTTGCGCGCTCTTGGGTCGGGCCGGACCGTTGCCGTTGCGGCCTGGGTCGGGCCGATTGGTTGGTTGCGCTGACCAGATCGGGCCGGGCTGGATTGGTTATGGCCAGCAGGCCTCGGGTCGGGCCGATTGATTGGTTACTGGCTTGGGTCGGGCCGATCAAGTTGGTTGCAGCCTTGGGTCGGGCCGAATGAGTGGTTACGCCTTGGGTGGGCCAAAATGGGTGGTCAGGCTGCGCATGAAGGGGGCTAATGAAGTCAAAAAGGCTATTTAGCAAGGGGTGGGTGTTGGCGATGGGGGAAAAAAGTGGAGAGTGGTGGAAAAGGGAAGAAATTGTGGTGAAATAGGTTTTAAACCGATATCGGCTAGAGATGACCGGTAGATCGCTAGGTGATCGATACCGGTTCTTTAGGGCACAATATAACCGAGTATCGGTTATAGGTCAAAACCTATAAAAAGAAAAATATGGCCTTTCATTGTCATTACATTGTCAATTTGAAAACCAAATTTAGTTGTGCTCGAGGTGTTGTAGTGACATTATTGAGTTTGCCGGTTGGAGGTGGCATTTGGAGTGGAGAAGTGAGTGGTTGGTCGAGCTAACCTCGGGAGACCCCATGTCTCTAAGTGTTGCCTACATAGCCCATGCAAAAAGTGAGGGCCTCGGATCGTTGTAGTTCTCCCCGAGGACCAGGGAGAGGTGAATTCAGTGCAATTTGGGTATGGTTAGGCAATTTGTTGGGGTAAAAGTATTGATATTGGTAGGGTAATGTTGTTGGTGTTGGTAAGGAATTGGTGATGTTGGTATAGGTATAGGTGAAGCGAAAGTGAGTTTACCCCAGAGTAGGGAACCTGTGTCCGATTAAGGTCAACACATAATCCTAGATTCGGGTAAAAGAGGTAAAAGTGTCCCATAGTTGAGAAGAGCTAAAAACCACATATTAACATAGGATGAGCTTCAATCCCTAGGTGCCGTGCATAGGCGAAGTCGATAGGTGAACCAAACGCCGCAGATTTATCCTCTCCGCTGTAATCACCGCTATGTCGGGACGATCACGTACACCTCGTGAGTTCTGCTACCCACCATAATCTATAGGCCTCTCCGCTGCTCTCGCATCCATTACCCGCGATCGGCCGCTACCTCTTCGAGCCCTTACGAGGTGTTGGGCACGGGAGGTGAGAATACTCGCCTGCATCGATCCTCATATAGGGTCTATAAGCCTCGAGGTATATCTCGCACAAATCCAAATTGTCGCGCGCACGCGATCTATAGGAATCCTCTCATATTCACTCCGCCTGGTGCCCCCGCGATCCACCTCAATCGCTCTCTACACCCTCAATTCCTCGCCCTATATTCTCTGTTACCATATAGTTCCCATAAGGCCGCCAACATATATCAGCAATCGTCACCCTCTCCCATACCTGCCTGTAATACTCAATGTCACCCGTCACGGCCTGAGATCTTGCCTCTTGTTCTGTTTGGACCCATCGTCTGAATCCCAACCTTTGTACTCCGGTCTCTCCTGACTGGATGGGTCGGCCTATTGGTCACACACAAACAATGTGCTCATAGGCCCAATAGTGTAATAAGTATGAACAATCCAGCGTCATCCTGTGATTTCACCTACAAGCCCATAGACCCCTGTATAGCTCCGCCAAATATGCAGGTGCCCATGCAAAAGTCACGTTCCTTTCTATCATCTCCCAAATAACACACATCAATGCCTTTGGAAATCTTCCCCCATCCGCCCTCGGTAACGCGTAATACCCTACCGCTATCATTAATATCACTGCTAACCTTGTCTCCTCAGGGTGTGCTGCATACATTATCCCATATGTGAATGACAAACTCAACGCCGTGTTAAATCTCGCATGTATGGACTAAATACCGCGTTGTTATTGCCCAGTGCGCTTAGGTAATGCCGATATATCTGGTTTTCCTGTAATTGGGAGTCTCAAAATCACGGAACACATCTTTCCAATGTTACTTGCCATTTCCCCCGTCGCGATGAAGGTATTTTTCTCGGGATTCCATCTTTCAATCAACGCTGCAACATAGCATGGTTCCGTAATTCGTGAATAATATCGGATCTCACTTAACCCCAAATGATTTATCAACATCCATTCGGTGGTGTTACATCCACTCGTATTCGTGATAACAAAGGCTTTGGTACACTATCATTCATCCTTAGCCACCTCGCCTCCGCCCGCATATATCCAAATAACAAACAACCGCTCAATTCCTCAAATCCCCTGTTTTTTTCTCAAATTCTGAAATTCCTACGTGATACTTAGTATCGTTTCGCATACTTAACCGGTACGGTTGAGTAACCGCTACCGGTTAGCCCTAACTGATATCGGCCATCAAGTATTTCTGCATACACCTTGCCTAAAACAACCACCTACGACAATAAATTGCTCGTTTATTCCTCTCGTATACACGTACATACCCGAAACCTCGATTACCTACCACGTAACACTCACTCCATTTATAACCCTTTGTTATCATCTTTTCTTTCTCATATCTTTCCCACGACTCCCAACCACCTCTCGAAAGCCGTATCTATATATAACTTTGTGGCCCTGTTCAAGGCCGAGGGCAGACTATCGTCCGATGCATATGATGTGCTCATATGCCCAATGTTGAAGTAAAAAGTCGAACAAATACCAAATCGCCGCATCCGCGATAACCCCTGCAGCTCCCTCAGTATAGCCGCACCAGATACACCTTTGGTGCCTACGCATGCAAGTATGCTCCTCCACCATCTCAAGCAGCACCCCCATCAATACCCGTGGAAAACGGCCTCCCTCTGAGTCCGGGAGGGCGAAGTAGGTGATCCCAATCATCATCAGCACGGCCAGTCGTGTCTCGTGTCGGTGCGCACGGTACATGTCACCATACCCGATACTGGGCACAGTGATAGGTAAGTGGCGCAGCCGCATCTCCAAAACTCGCAGGATGCTATCCATCGCCATCTCGACCTGCCTGAACACTTTGCCTCTCCCTCGATCGGCGGTGAAGGATGCGATACACATCCTCCAATGTGATGGTCATCTCTCCTGGCCAGAGATGGAACACATTAGCCGCGGATCCCATCTCTCGATGAGGGCGACCATCGCCGTGATCTCTACTCAATAGCTCTATATCGCCTGACTCCGCCTTGATCCCACCTCACGCATGATCACCTAATGAGTCAAGATACGTGTGGCCGCATTCACACCAACATCGGGGTATCTGGTCCCGCATTGTCAATCTGGCGACATGCCTGCAAAACCAACCCACATCCTTAGACCTACTCTTTATCACAACATCTACTTTACCCTCTAAACCCCTTTTATCCCGCCTACCCACACCCCAACTCTATACCCACCCCACCCAAAACAAACCAGCCCAAAACCCAAAACCCAACCAGCCCAAAACCAAACCCACTAAAAACCAAACCCAACCCACCAGCCCCAAAACCAAAACCCACCCTACTTAAAACAAACCAACCCAAAACCCAAAACCCAACCAGCCCAAAACCAAACCCACCCCACCCAAAACAAACCCCACCCACACCCCAAAACACACCAACACAAACCCACCCAACCCAAAACCAAACCCACCCCACCCAAAACCCACCTAAACCAAAACCAAACCCACCCCACCTAAAACAAAGACCGGTACGGTCCCAAACAACCGACCACGACCCTCTTCCCACCGACGCCGTTAACCACCGATCGACGATCGGCCAACATAGAACCATTTGGAATTTTGCGATCGATGCCGGTTGCGGCTTAGCGACGTCACATCGGCCATCAAGCTATTTCGATTGAGCTTCGAATCGCGCGCTGCCCCACCCACATTTTTGCATTTTTCTACTTATCTACCCACCCAAACACCCTAAAACCTACCCACCCAGCCGCCTTGCCCTATTTTACCCATCTATCCTCTTCATTTTTCAAATTACGTCCATTTACTCATTATTTCCTAAAACATGTAAATTCCTACCCAAACCCCCAATTTAGCTTAATACCATTCAAATGCACAAAATAAAGAGTTCGAACATACCCGAACAACGACACGCTGCCGTGGTGGGATGGGTGGTGGTGGTCCAAATGGTCCACGGCCTCTCCTGCTCCTCCCCGCCTCGTGCTATAGATCCACTCCCGATCTGCTGGGTCCCCGGCCAATCAACTGCTGCCTCCTCCTCACTCGTGCCCGCAAACAACTCACTCCTCTAGCAAAATAGCTCCACCTCACTCAATAAAACCTCCAATCTCAACTCTCCACGTCCGACAAATCAATTTGGTTTTCAAATAACAAAAGTGACAATGACAAGCCGTATTTTTCTTTTTATAGGTTTTTCGCCCATAACCGAGCATATCGGTTTCATTTTGCTCTAATGAACGGGTATTGGTCCCTTTAACTCGAGCATCGGCCATGTAGAATCGACATCGTTTTTCGCCAACTTTCCCAATTTTTTTTGCCCTATTTACAATTTTCTTTTTAACTGTACATATCGCTTTATATCCACCTTGCTAAACACCATTTTGCTTACCTATTTCGGCCCACCAAGGCCTTAACCTACCCATTTCGCCCACCCAAGGCCTTAACCTACCCATTCGCCCGACCCAAGGCCTCGCCTCACCTATTTCGCCCGACCTAAGGCTCTTAACCTACCTATTTGCCCGACCCATGGCCTCGCTTCTACCCATTCTCGCCCGACTCCAAGGCCTAACTCACCCATTCGCCCGACCCATGCCTCGCCTCTGCCCATTTCTGGGCCCGACCTGTAAGGCCTCAACCTACCCATTCGGGGCCCGACCCAAGGCCTCAACCTACCCATTCGCTCCGACCCAAGGCCTCAACCTACCCATTCGGGCCCAACCCGAGGCCTCACCCTACCCATCCGACTCCGACCAAAGCCGCCACCCAACAACTCGCCCGACCCAAGGCCTCACCTCACCATCCGCTTCGACCCAAGGTCAGCTTAACAACTTCAGCTTCGAACCTACTACTGTATCACCTCAATACCATACCCAAAATCAACATTTTATTTTATCCATCCATCCTCGTACTTTGTTCAATTCGAGCTCACCCGCTCGTGTTTTGAAGATGATTAGGTCCTCGATTTGATCCGCTTGATTAACTCTTGCTTTACACTCTGGGATCATGATATTTATCTCAACCAAAAAACCAACTATTCGTACCGCCGAACATGCCTAAACGCTCTCGTATCTTTCACCGTTATATACCCCCGAGCTACTTCCATGCCTCGATACCAGGATTATATCACCTCGCTTGGATAAACCATCGACCTTGCCTATACATTGCCGGGTTCGCTTCGCAAATCATGTACCCTAGTCGCATCCTATTGCATTTCAAACACGCATCCGCGCCTCGACCTCACCCACCACCTTACCATCCTCTCTACAACATGTACCTCTTTATCAACCCTATCCTCGATTTCCTGCTTCACCAATCCAGTGATAGATTTGAGGGGGATTACCTATATCCCAACAGAGAAACCACTTCATATTATTGTCTGTGCAGAGCTTTACAACACAAGCTACACGACAATAAGGGGCCAATGAGATACTCAAATTTGTGTCTTACTTAAATTTCAGACCCGTGATCCCATTTCGCAACTCTAACCTCATTACTTCTAAACCTTACACACTATTTATTTAATTACCTCAGAATTCGGGATAAATCCCCATCACCTCACTCCGCCACCTCATTTTGCCACCTCATCATGACCTAGCCCTAATCCTAAACTAACCTAATTAAAACCTAAAACTTGGTCTACACCTACACCCATAACTAATAACCCCTTTCTCGCACTCCAAACCGACTCTTCTAGTCATTCGACCAAACCAAAGAATCGATCTCCTGAGAAAAGTAGGAAGGTGGGCGATTTTACCAAAAATAGCCTACTTTTCCTTACCGATGCGGTTCTTACTCGACAGCTCTTGCTACGAACCGCCATCGCTCCCTCAGAATGGGCTCCCCAAACCAAAACAAGGGATCGGAGTTTCATTTCTTTTGGGTCGAGAAAAGGATTCTTCAATCAAGAAAGAGCATTGGGGAGCGATCAAGAGAACTCCTGATCTTTACTGACTGAGCAGTAGACAAGTGAAGAGACAAGGAGAGCACAAAGTTGAAAGGAGAGCAAGCCTGTGATCGCAATCGATACCGTGAGCCCCGTGATACTCACTTCACCGATTTGATCACTGTGCTGCACTATTCTACCTCAATTCTACCTTTCGCATCGTAGCTCCCTTGACTTCAGATCTCCACGAATAATCCGCAAGTTACATCTCCGTATGTCCTCTTTAATAACATTTCTTCGACTTTTTTGAATCATAAGTCCCTGCACAAATCCATTCTGATCCACTACCCAACGTGGTCACCAGATCTAACCGCCATTCATCTACCTCCTCATCACTCCTATTTCGATATTACCTATATACAACCCTACAAATAACACAACTACCAAACAACACCGCCACCCCACAAACAACCAACCTTCGTGATCTAGACTCTACCGATATCGGGTCCTCGCAGAATCGCCTACTCAAGTTATCGCAGCACCAGAATTACATGCTATATTGACACTATAACCAATAACCATCCTTTCCCTACCAGCTTCAACGGTAATTTTAATCGATACTTTAAAGTCTTTTGTGTTAATTCATTAAACAGGGGAAACCGATCACCTTCGAAAGGAAGTTTTATATTTCTTTGGGCCTAAGGCAGTAGCTTCCTCATTTATTGTTTAATCAAAATCTTGTGGTCTTTGCGGTTCTTTATTCTTCATTGGCAGTAGTCCTTCCAAGACAAAAAGGAGTTCTTTCGAGTCACCGATCTTTCTATGGTACGCGCACATCATCTCGACATTCTACTGTGTATTCCCTCCTAGCCCCAACCTTATTCTGCTTCTAAAAGGAATGAAACATTCGAAAGTGCAACATTCCATATTCAACACCAAGATTTCCCATCAACTCCTAGGATTTCCCACCTTAACCGATGTTTCACAACTCCTAAACCCACGCCTCGGTCACCCTAAACCATCTTTCGTTACCATATTCACTGGGTAACTTTTTTGAGAGGTTGGCCACATTCTCGAGTTTTAGAATGAATGATATCCGTATGCAAAAAGAACCAAAACCCTTTCGCCACATCTAGACAACTTTCATATTCAACACCAAGATGGATCCGAAGGTATTTCGTGATCCATAATAAAGATTCTAGGAAGCACCGGGCTGCGACACTGAGTACCATCCCACATATCAACTATCACTCATCATCCAACAATAAAATTCAGTAAACACCAAAGAAGTGTATCTCTAACTCGTAGCCATTTCATACACAAGGTTCTATCTAATAGATTACAACTTTATTCATCTATGTTTATCAACATCTATTTGCATTTTTCATCCCACCCCTTGTTACCTTCCGCTTCTAATCCAACCATCTCCATCACCCACAATCATTTATTCACCTATAATTGATTCCTAAATACCTCGAAGGTTCATCAGCACTAGTGCAAAACCTAGCCATTTTCCTCAACACTCACCTCAGTTTCCTTACCTCAAAAAGTTCCTAAAACCCACTTTACTAAATTTCTACCATCCCTTCTTTAATCGTATTCGCTTCGATCTACTATAACCTTCATGTTCTCAACGTATTACAAGAAATCCTACCAATAACAAAAACTTAAAAACTCTAGACATCCTTTTGAAGAAACTTAAGCTAGTAATTTGAGCCCAAGATTGCTCCAGAAAGACAACTCATCGATTACCTCACCCTACTTTAGATCTGGTTCATGAAGACAATAGCCTATTATGACCCATTAGATTTGGATTTATCAGATGTTAGATGAGATATCTAAATCATATTAACTCTACATGGATGACATTATTTTTTATTTAGAGATTTATTACATTAAGTGACCAAATAAAATGGGTGATGCACCACCAAGGAAGTACCATTAAACTTACTTGAGATCTAAAGACACGATTCTAGTAATTTCAATCGACCATAATATTGTCAACTCTCTTTGTGTTATTGTACATGTGTATTTTTGTAGTTCATCCTAGCCAAAAGGAATGGTTCCCTCTTTAAATACCATATGATGTTCAAGAAGTTAGAATGCACGGACTAACTTTAAACCGAACATCTCAATAGGTATTCCTCCTTGGCCCATTTTACCTTATCTCTGCTTCACAAATTCATAAAGTTTTAATTAGTAGAAAGTATTACCTCCCTAAAAAGAATCAATCAAATTCATTATGACATCAAGTCAACTCAATAATCACAAAAATAGCAGTTTGAACCACAATCACTAAGATGATCCAATATTTAAAGCCAAAAGATGATGCAAGATGATCTCGCAACAACATGAACAAAATTCCAACAAAGGTAAAATGTTCAAGTCAATTGGATATTCTTCAAGGTCATTCTTGCAAGAAACTAAAGTTTTTGACCTTAAATTAGATTATGATTATGATTATTTAGCATCCATCAATGAAATTTGTGTAAAAATTTCACTCATTCAAGTCATCAAGGACGTATACCTATATTGTAACATAAGTTGATCAAGGATCTATGTTTGCAAGAAGTCAGAATAAAAAAATAAAAGATCCATCTACTATACAATTCATTTGAAAGTTGGCTTACATACATGGAAACTTTTTGTTACCTAAGTACATGTGATCTGAAGTATAGTCCTTTAGGTGAATGTTACTATCAATGTAACTACATATAAATATGCTAATTGAATTAGGGGAAAATCAACAGAAGTGAAGAAGTGTTCATGGATGAACCAAAGTTTGAAGGACCGAGTATTAGTTATAAAAACATAGTATCAGAATTCAATGATATATCAAAAGTAAGTCTCAATGGCAATAGCTTGATTGGATGTTGCAGTAGGTGGCAGTTCTGGGAATACCCATCGACTTTATGCATTCCTATAACTAAAGGCAATTTATAGAGGTTACCTGAATTATACTAGGAATACTATAACTGGGCATGTGTAATGCATTTAGGTTATGTATTTCGAAATAACATGATCATATCATTTGGAGTAAACGTGCTACAAAGAAACTTATACTCTATCCTCCCGCCCAACCATTAAATGATGAAGATCATTGGAATATTGGGTCAAGAACCATAAATTGAAAACGTTTTATCCAACATATGGATGATGTTGGAAAATTTCGTGACTAGTGAAGATAAGTGAAGAAGATGTTTTTCTCTATAATATTCTAAAAATATATATTCAAGAAATGAAGAAGTCAGATGATAGATCTGAGGTGTTTAAAGTTGTTCCTCAACCAAGTCTTATCGCATGTAGAGCACCATGAGTATTCTAGGTAAGAATTGTATTTTTACCTTAAACCTCATGAATTTATATTAAATTATGTTAATATACAAGAATATGTGTTCAATTTTGGCATTGGAACTCTATAAGAAAGTATAAATAACATTACATGGGAGGCCACTAAATGTAATCAAGATACTGAATAGAAAACAAGAGAAATTATTGATTGCTCTTCTTCAAAAACATAAAACAACATTTTCTTGTGATTATAGTGATATGAGTGGGATTCATCCGAGGATTTTCACTCACAAAATTTATATTAAATAAGAATGTAAACCAATTGGGATACTTAGAGGCAGAGGCGTATGAATCAACGAGTGAGAGAGATTGTGAAGGCTAAAATACAAAATTTTCTAGATGTTGGATTCATATACCCCATATCAAATAGTCAATGGGTATCACCTATTATAATTGTTCTAAAGAAGAATGGGAAATGGAGAATCAATGTGGATTATAGAGAATTGAA
The DNA here is from genome assembly GCA_018340775.1 of Taxus wallichiana var. yunnanensis. Classification (NCBI taxonomy): domain Eukaryota; kingdom Viridiplantae; phylum Streptophyta; class Pinopsida; order Cupressales; family Taxaceae; genus Taxus; species Taxus wallichiana. Next base: position 460,456,299 of record CM031241.1, read on the forward strand.
TTCATCTACAAAGAAAGACCACCTCTAATTGCCTTTCATTTATCAAGTGTTTGATAACGAGATTGTAAAAAGTACTCTCTTTCTTGATCGATACAATGGTTATAATCAGATCCATATTTCACAAAAGGACCAAGATAAGACTACATTCACATGCCCATCGGGGAAATTTTCCTATTTAATTATCCCATATGGCTCGTATAATGCCCTTGCTTATATTCTGTAGGGCAAAGTCCTAAATAATATATTTTCTGATTTGACAAATGATTTCATGGGAAGTCTATATGGATGAATTCATTGTTCACATGTTGAGGAGGCTTACTTTTGAGGAAGCTATGAAAAAAATTTGGATAAGGTTTTAAGAAAATGAAAGGATCACAATTTGTCCTTGAGCAATGAGAAGTGTTATATGATGATGTCATAGGGTATAGTGTGGGGCAACTACCTTTCCTCAAAAGGAATTCAAGTAGATCTAGTAAAAGTGTCTATCATAGTCAACCTTCCCACACCAAGAAAACAAAAATATGTTAGAATATTTTTAGGCCATGCTAGATATTACAAGAAGATTTATACAAGACTTTGGCCGAAATTACAACGCCTCTTTTTGCATTGTTGTAGAAAGGATGTTGATTTTATATGGATTGAAAGACTGCATAATTTTTTTTTTTTTTTCAAACTTTAAAGAGATGCTAACTACTATTACTCCTATATTGAGAGGACTTGACTAGAACCTTCCTTTTCACATCCACACAAATGCATCAAATCATGTTATTAGGATTTATCCTAGGAAAAAAAATGGAAGCATGAACTATGCAATATAATTTGTAACAAGAATTGTAACATGCAGGAATTGAATTATAAGGCCAGTAAAAAAAATATTTGGTAATTTGTATATTCTATAAACAAATTCATAACATTATATCATAGGATATCCATGTTTATTCATACTAATCATGTCTTAATCAAGTATCTGGGTAAAAACCCAGTAATAGCAAGTAATCATAATCATAAGGTGGATGTACCTCTGTAAGAATTTGATGTCACCATATAAAGGAAAAGCTGCCGACAAAGATAATGTGGTAGCACAAATTTCCTCTCAAGGATGAGACCAACAATGAAAGAAAGTAGTTGATGATTCATTTCCATATGAGCACCTATTTTCTTCTTTTGCGCTAAGAAACCCCTGGTATGCAAACATAGCCAACTACTTGTCTTTAGGTAAAACACTTCCACATTTTTAATCTTTCGAGAAAAATACATTTAATGAAGAGTGTTTACCTCTTCGTGATACTAGATTTATGTTTCATATAGGTCAAGATAAAGCAATGAGAAGGTGTATAAATAACAAGTGATATATTTTATGTCTTTATGTTCTCTACCATAATAAAAGCTTGTGGAAGGAATTTTGTGGCCGTAGAATACATTATCGCTAACATTACACAAGGACGCAACACAATACACTAAGAGATGTGACAAATTCCATAGAATGGAAAAAAACTCACTAAGTCTAACGTAGATTCCAGTATCAGAATCTCAATTTTTTATACAAAATTTCATAAGTGGGCCTTTTTAGATTTTATTAGACTGATGTAGACCTATTTCCATTTCAGCAAAGAGTATATCTTCGTATGTATAAATTAATTTCCTAACCAAGTGGATGGAGGTGAAAGCATTCCCAAACCAGAAAAGTGAAAAGGTAGCTAAATTCTACGTATGAGAACATCTTTATCAAATATGGAGTCCTAGGAGATCAGAACAATCCAAGGTACACATTTTATCTGTTGATGTAATTTTTGGATTTACAGTTAGTGAAGATGAAATTAGGCATAATAAGTCTATACCATACCATCCCTAAATAGTCTAATAGCCAAGTAGAGTTTACAAACATAGATATATAAGCTTATATCGATACAATGACTATATCAATCCATGGTGAAATAACCGATAGATATGCTTCTAAAATTAGTTTGGTAATTCAACACATGTGTTATTAAAGGTACTATTGTAACTTTAGGGTTCACAATTCATTTTGAACTCTCTGCATAGAAAAACTCGGGCGTTTTTCCAATTGAATTCGGAGTATAAACATCGAGAACCGCACTTGAGATGGGAATATACTCTACTTCGGTCTCAGTACATGGGATGATTCTCTAACTCACTGAGTTTGGATGAATTGCAGGAAGAAATTAGTTCATAACAACAGCGTAGGTAGTGCAAAAAATCAAAATGGCATGACCAAGATATCAAGACAAGAAAATTCTAAAGAAGGTGACAGGCACTTCCGCATTGACTTGCAAAATACAAGGATCATATAGGAATATCAAAAAAGGTGCATAGACACCCTACTTAAAATTGAGAAGATATTCTCTAATGGAGTAGTTGAAGCTTACTATTATTGATCAGCGTGGAGATTCAAGTCAGTGAATGGTCATAAAGTTGTAAGATCAGAAAAGATTTAGCTGATAAAGGCTCTACGAAGGAATCAAGCCTGCGTAGGATATGGAGAAAGAATGGAGAAAGAAACATCAAAATAAACATCATAGGTCGAGCATAAGTTGGCTTACCTTCCGAGATCAGAGGATTCGAGGAGATTTCCAATTGCCTTGGAGCATTAAACTTAATGAATATTTCAAGGCCGGCAATAAAAGTGTTATGATCTACCTTTCTGGGTGATCATCAACAATCTGCCAACCCATTTATTTTATGTAATTTTTGTTTTACAGGGTTTAATGACAAGTGTTTTCAGAAGGGAATGATATCCATCACAATGAGAGAATGCAATGACCAAAATTTCCATTTGTAGCCACAGGAAATAAGCCCCTATTCTTTTGTAGCGTTTGGAAGAACTCATGGTTGCATAACAGAAATCAAGGAAGCATACACACTTGGAAGATATCTAAGGAATGATTGGTACCCAACCAATTGTATTTTCCTATCTAAGAATCATTCATTTTCAGTAGGGAACAAATCTCAACAAAAGTTAAACCAAGCATCCACAAAATCACAAGGAACTTTCAATGCAACTAATAATCCAGTTAATTGTGCTAATGCACATCTACTTCATCAAGTTAAGCAAACAACAAGATAAGTGCATCCATATATCACTTTAATAAAGTATGATTAGATTAATTATATTTAATTAGGAGTTCTGCCAAGTCATCATGCATGTGCCACATTAAAATACTGCCACTTTTCAAGCTATGATGTGTCCACTTTACCCCTCTACATAAGCCAATGTTGTCACATCACTTTACTTCATATGCTCAATGTTGTCACATCTATTAATGATTAGTAACCCATACAAAATTATTTGTCTTCGGAAATAAAGTTCAAGTGATGAAAATCCATCAAAAAACTCTTATTTCAGTGTAAAATTCTTGGAAAGTAAAATCAGTTTTTGTGTATCGAAGCTCTAGGAGAAGTCACAGGTATTCACCATGAGAGGTGATTTGATCAAGTGCGTGATCCTTGGTGTGCATTTACAACTCCTAAATCATCCTCTCAAATTGTTCCAAGATGAGACTAAAATATGTCTCATTATATCACCAGCAATAACATTCTTATTCTCTCTCTCTCAAAATAAAGCTTTCATAGGACTTGGATGTAGTTTTATTAACATATATCATATTTAAGGTAAAATTATAGGATTTATCTTTATCATCTTTTAGAAATCTCATTTGTAATCCAATTCTGTTGTTATTTCTTTTTTAGAAATCGCATTGTGAATCTAATCAGTTGTTATTTCTCGATATTTCTTCTTAAAGTCGGAATGTAATAGTGTGTAGAAAAAGTCATAAAAAACTATAATTTTAAGTTCATAGATCGTACTTACGGGAAATTCTTTTTTACTACAGATGGTAAATTCTTCACACAAACATGGTAAATGCCTGGGCACTACATAAATTCTTCACACAACATGTTCGGGAAATACCTGTATCTACTTGAAATTGTTCACACATCTACTTTAAACACTCTAGCTAGTGAAAGTATTTTGGTTTCATTCTAAAATAATGTAAAGGAGTACCAAACTATTCACCACTCTTTGCTTCCACGTCTATCAACCAAGCATATAGATCCAAAACATGTGGCACTCCAAAGTCATGAATGCATGTGGCATTCCCAACAACAATCATTCATGGACTCTAAGCACTCTCCTCCTTTCTCTCCCATGTTTCAAAGGATGAGAAAATGGTCGAATAGTATTAGGGATGTCAATCAGTACTCTCCCACTTTGTGTTCCTAGATTAAAGGGATGAGTCAGAAACATTCTCCACGATAAGTGGGTCTGTTGTAGTCAATGTTTGTTTAGCATTTATTTCTTCAATAAATCCACCTAAGAATAGGTAGTTAGTTCTCGAGTGTGGACCAAGTAAACCAGGAGTAATGTCTATAAATACCTCTTCCATATCTTCGGAAAAGGTGGGTGCATATTTCAGTAAATCAGTTTTCAATCAACACAAGTGCAAGCTTTTAAAATTTTATCAGAAGTTTCCTCAAATCTAAAGGGAAGAGAATGGCTAAAATCAACTCTTTCCTGTAAGGAGGAGTGATTTTCTCGTTATTTCTTAGCATAGTTTATTTACGTCCACAGATTTATTTTCAGGGTTTAGCTGTCTGTGTCATTCTTTTTCTGGCGCATGTTTAATTTCTCAGATGTTTTCAGGAACAAAGTATTGTTTGGAATAAGATTTTCTTCTCTCCTTTTGCATACAAAATGTCTTTAGACACCGCCTTGTTATAATGTGACACCAACTTGTCTATGAGGCTGGTTAACTGTACCGGTACAATCACTCCAGCCATCTCGGTATTTCGAGAATCAGTGGGCTTCAATGTAATATGACCAACTAGTTTTAGGTTTCTGGCATGAGGCAATCAGTAATAAATTTTCAAACAATTCATAAATGACGGTGAGGTACGCAGGTAAAGGGGTTAAATCTCATAAGAGTAAGTGATGAAGTTTTGGCAGAGGTTAATCGGGTCTACCAAATCAAGGGAGAGCCATCTCTGGTATGAAGCTCAACTCGTGAGGGAACAAGAAGATATTTTACAGATGATGAGCGATGAGTCTCATCTTATACCGTCAAGGTACATTTAGAACATCTCTTAAACTCCTTAAGGGAACAAGTTTCCTAATTCTTTTATTCAATACTTTAATTCTCAAGGGAGATATTCAAGATAGAACACAATGCATATCTAAATTGTTTAAATCATTCAAGAACAAAATCAAGTAAATATTCCAAATTTATCAGCATGAAATGATTAAGAAGATGAGTACATAAGTTTAGAGGGGCAGAGCAATACTACACATACTCATTTTCTAAGAACTCTAAGTGGTCGTGCAAACACACCATGCAAAGGGACATCCAAAAATATCATAGATCTACTTCTAGAGGGTAAACCATATTGATAATTTAGTTG
>CM031241.1:460461813-460639313 GCA_018340775.1 Taxus wallichiana var. yunnanensis
TGAGTTTTAAGATACATATTTTATTTATCTACGTAACCCAGCTTCTAGTTTAAGAGAACGTGAAATAGATTATGACGTCTCAAGCAATTTCTAAAATCCGAGACCACAATTCACATGAAACTAAATATTTGTGGATAGGCTGTAATACTTTGTTAAGTAATATAGACTATTTCATCAAAAAAATCCAAGACCACAATTCACATGAATGCTTTGCATAATTCTTTATTGTTTAAATTGTTTTATTGTTGTAATTTGTTGTTAGGGCGTTATTCAAAAAGTAATTATTGATTAATTTTTTTGTGAATTTTTTTGTGTCTATCCAAGTTGAGTGTTATGGTAAAGTGATAGTTTAGTGAGTCATTGTAAAAGTATATTAAAAAAATTCCTCACTTGTCAAAAATTAGTCGCATTTTCACTCGTATGCGACATCCATAGTGAGAGGGTGCATTATCGGTTGAAACCGACACCCAATAGAATTGTAAATGAGACTCAAAGAGAAATTCACCTGATTTAGTAGCATCATGATGGAGGAAGGAGGAAACGAAGGAAGGAGGTTAATCAATGACCTCTCGCCAACCACAAGCGAAGGGGCCACACAATGAATTTGTGGAATTTATTTATTTATTTTTTGTTTAATTTTCATTGTGTATTGTAATAAGAACAAATGATTTATTCTGTTCGATCTTGTAATAAGTGAGCTCTGCGTGAGCGATATTTCTTGTATTTTCCCTTGAATGTAAGGATGGGGGTGGGGAAACATGTATGCTGCTATGAAAGTGGTTGGTGGTCCACTAGAAAACCAATTTGAGAGTTTGTGAATCTCTTCGAAAATCACATATAGAGTGGTTAATGGTTCCACTAGAAAACTTGTTGGAGTTGATGGTACTCTTTGAAAACCATCAGATTGTAGAACATGAGCAGGTACTAGATAGAACTCACCCATGTTCACACTAAGGGGGTGAATGTTAGGAAATTAGTGTTCATAGTGTGAACATATGGTTTGAATATTAGTATTATTTAATATTTAAATAATATGTGAGTGTGCACAATTAGTTGTCATGCACAACTCATAGAGATAAGAGTGTGTGAGAGTATCTTGGGATTGAGAGTAAGACTAGGGATTAGAGGAGAAATATGGGGATAAGATGATGAGACTTGAATCCATGATTATAGGAGAAAACAATTGTATAAAATTCCCTCCACTAATCAATAGAAATTGCTCCATTATTATCTATATTTTATTTGTTTGTGTTTTCTCTATTTTCATGTGTTGATCTAAAATTATTGTTGCTTAAATTCATTATCAAATCTAGAGTTTTGATATCATTTCATGCATGTGTTTTTGGACTAACACTTGTTTTGGCCAGCCATCCCCTTTTGTGCACACCTTGGTTTCTACCAAGTGTTTTCCATTTCCCCCTTGCAGGGAAAAGTTCTACTGTCGAGTGTAGTAGGTCCTCTTTTGGGGCCATAATCTCCTCTCATCGACATTGCATGTGCCCCAAAGAGGGGGGAATCATTGAGGGTTTTACATACTAAAAAGTGTATTTACACCCTGGTTCGGTAAAGTGCGCTTTCCGCCCTTTGCATTGTGGGTTTACATATAACGAGTGAGTTTAGACCTTCTACGAACTCCATACACATCAACTCTACAAAACATGGTGTCCTTTTGTAATTTTGCAGAAGTTATAGGCTTGGAGGTTACGGTGGGTGTACCTCTCTACACTACTTTATGTATGTAGCGTCGCGATCACCCAAAAACTAGGACAATACAAATATATCTTCACACATTTCAATAGAAGTGGTCAAAGGTTGGAGAACACATAGCATTTCCTCCCTATACTTCTTTAGATAGGGTGGTGTGAGATCACCCAAAAACTCGCTACAAAGATAGTATATACTTCTACACCCTTTTATTGACATGAATTAGGTGCACATGTTCCTTTACACTTTCCTTTTCACATATTTTACATTTGTGTATTTTACACAACATTTTTACATACATATATATTTGACTACTTGATTGTTTTATCCTTGCAAGCCCGATCGTATGAGAAACAAACAATCAAATTAGGGTCAACAATAATAACAAAAATGACAATGCAACGAAACTTGCCTTTACTAACCATGCAGGTACACTACACACCGCAACAACTACACATGGGTTGTGCCCTAGGTTTACTCTCATCACTTTTTATATACATTTTTCATCTTTAGAATCCACGCTCCTCCACTTTTTATTTTTTCATTCTACGCTTAAGTCTAGTCCATCGACATATCCTCTTCTACACTCTACATGGATATCAGTACAAATATCTATCTACTTTATGTTACCGAGTGATCTCGTTAACCAACATAAAGTGGGGGAAAATATAGACACAAAATCATGCACTTAAGGCATTATTTAGCTTTCTAGTAAACTACTATTTAGAGGGTTCTCAAGTGAAGAAAGTACTAATTAATCCCACCTTTTGGACATCTTATTTTTATATTTTATTTCATCATTCCCACATATTTTCCTATACATATCCACATATTTTACAACCGTCCCATTATTCTAGCCCAAAATCGGGGTGCTCATGCTTGTATTTGGGCGCCCAGGGTGCTCCCTGGTCCTACCTATTGCACCCCGATCCATGTTCCACTTTCTCACTTATTTTTGGGGTCTTTCTATCCATTTTTCATCCTTATCTTTTTCCTAGTCGGCCATGTCGGGGTTAATTACGAAATTAGAGCAAGATAACCCTATAAATACAAAGTTATGAGACCATAATAAGGGTCTTAGCATCACACACTACTATCACTTCATCTAGAGTTGCATCAATTACATCATTTACATCCACATAGTGTCATGCATCAAGGTTAGGAGATCTGCATCAACACACACAACATAGGGGGAGGATTCTATTCTATTTCATGCACACATGCTATTACATTTTCTATAGTTATTATTGCTTGCTACTTCATAAAGTGTGACTGGCACAAGAGCACCTAGGGAATGACATGCACACACACCATAACTTCATTTGGGTCTGAAATCTAGTACAATGCTTAGTTTAGTAAGCCCACTATTGTGGCGATTGAGGTCGTTTTAATCCATTCATTTTGCATTTTAATTTTTAGGGTTTTTGATTCTTCCTTGTCTTTTGCAGTCATTCCTTCATCTTGTCATATTTTTCACACCCAACGTAGCCCAAAGTGAATCCAGTGTGATAGACAAGCAATGTTTTAGGTCATCTTGCGACCTTACATAAATTAGATTCTCGAGCATTTTTAGAAACTAGGGTGCCTAGTCTGCAAACCAGACACCCCAACACCTTCCTAAGAACCTCGGTCTACTTAGATCCTCTAGATATGAAATTTTCTAGAATTTTGGGTGTTTGTTCCTACTTCTGATTTTATAGTCATACCTGCAACAACTTGCGATAGCCTTCTCAGTAATCAGCTAAGTCATTTGTCTCCACTTATTTGCACACTTAGGGTTTTATTTCACTTAGGCATAATTATTTATATAATTTCATATTGTCTTAGTATACTTTACAACATTTTAGTCCTCATATTATAGATTAAATAGTTTCTATAATTCCATAGTATTAGTTCAATTTTTAGTTAATCGGGTTCATTTTCATCCTTTTACACATTTTCAAACCTTAGCAAAAATTTTTACTATCAAGCAACTCGTGAATCAAATCAAACATTGGAAAAATCTCTTTTGTATCCTTGGTGTTGCTAAAGTTTTGATAAATCATTTTGACATTTACACTTGCAACTTGTTGTCCAAACCTTGTTAGATTGTCAAAATTGTGTCATTACGATGTCTATTTTCCTTAGATTCCCTTTGGAAAATCACACAAGCATCCCTTTGTTTGTAAAATGTCTAGTTGGTTGTCATTATGATGCCCTGAATTGACACGAAACTTTCTTCACTTTGAAGAAGTTCGATCACACTATCTAGGTCTAGGAATTTGTACCTAAACAATGCCAAAAATGATTGACTATCACATGGTTCCTCACACTTACAATGATAGGGAGCCTAGGTTTCAAAATTCAATTCAAAATATTCCCATCACGATTAAACCTCATTTGGTTCTTCAAAGGCTAGAAAATTCATTCAATCACTCCTTTCCCCACCTTTATCTCATAGTCGGGGATGTGATTCTGATGATTCTAATCCAAACTATTCTTCTAATTATTCTCAATCTTCTAATGATTCTAATCCTATATATTTCTCATATTCCTCTAATTTGACTCTAAGTCATGGTCCTCCATTTCTTTGAAGGACCCCCTTTATCATTCGCTCGAACAACATCCTATTCCTTTAAAGATCCATGTAACTCCAAGTCCCTTCAATCAAACACATGTTATAGAAAAATCATAGCACCCCCAGAATGGCTAGGTTTGAGATGGGGCATATCGAGTGATTGCCAAACATTGAGCTATCCCAAGTGTGGGACATTGCAAAATGGGATAGCTCTCTGGAGAAGGCCGGTTGCTACTCCTAAACCTACCTACGACAAGATACTCCTAATGTAGGTAAAACTACTGATTAAACCTAAACTAATGCATCCAATGGGACATGGGATTGTATGAGATAAACCTACACTAAGAGTGGTGATACACCAAGAAAAGGAGTGCTAGTCACTTCCCAACCTACAAAACAATGAAAGACATGTATATAGAAAGGGTGGTGATGCACCAAAAACTAGATCACACTCAATACATCATTCCCAAAATAAGCACAACACACCCAAACCCTAATGAATAAAAAATGCACAGTCATGTAAGAAAATGAGAGGTAAGATGAAGATATTAAACCATGAGATGTTAAAGAGATCAACATAAACACAATTTTATTGTTCCATATGAATATACATAGTACAATTCTATAACAAGAGGAGTTATGAAGCCATTACAATGTTTAGAGGAAGGCTTAAAGCCCTGAATTTGAGAAGAATTGGGGTGCATGGGGAGAAAATGACCAACATTTTGTCTTGTGTAACTCCTTTACAACTTATAGGAAGAAACCTTGAGAGAGGTGTAGACACTAAAATTAGGTCACACTACCCTTTTGTCCCTTGACATATAGGCACCCTTTATTACATTTACCTAGCCATGACCCCTTCAACCCAATAATATTTAATTAATAATTAATGCATTATCCTCACTATATTTATTATTTAAATATCTCACCAAGCCAACTCAACCTAAGACCTATTCTTAGCAAGTTCCCATAACTAACTAAGACATACCCAAACCCTAAAAGTCAATGCCTACATTCCCTCTAACCACATTCCCGCATGCTCAAAATAATCTCCCGATCTAACCCATGGGATAAAGACATGAGATCCAAGGAAATCAGGAGGATCTCCCTAGTTTAGTAAACCTAGGAAATCCCGCCTTGACCAACGTCGGTTACCCCTAACCATCACCGGTTAAGCCAAACCACCATCGGTTACCCCTTTTAACCCCTAAACTACCTTATTCTCAAGGTTGGAAAACATTGGGAGAAAGTTGATGAGAAAGAACACATCTCAGAGAGATAATGCATCTTCAGAGAGTAAATTCCAGCAAAAACTCACATCCAAGGAAGGAGATTGAGCATCTTCTCCTACATAGCCATCCCAGCCACGATCTAATCTATCTAAGAAAAGAGGAGTGTACATGCAGCCCATGCAGAAGATTTCATTCAGTTGGTGATCACTTGCAATCTTCAAACCCATCATCAACACCTCCATCCCTCACACATAGGCCTTCAGGAATGAAATCCAAGTAAGTAGAACATCATAATTTCTTGGTTATTTCATTTCATCATCAGTTTATCATCCATTGTTTACCTTTCACCCACCTTACCATTTCCACTCCCACCTCCATAGACCTATTAAAATCTAGAAAAAGCCTACTCCAGTCACCCAATACCTCGTCCCAACCAACCAAGGTCCTTTGTGCAATCACAAAGGAGAACAAAATCCTGTTCTGCTGACATTTTCGAGATCCCACAATAACACCGTTACACATAACCGTCGTCGGTCACCCCTGACCGACACCGGTCTCTATGTTTTCCCACACATCCCTGAATAGAGACCTACCCACCTAATTTTATCTCACCCTCATTCACCTGTGATCTACCCGAGACCTTTATCGGACTGCGGAGACCCGACCAATATTTGAACCTTTGAATTCTATTCTAGCTTAGCCTGTTAGATTAGATCTATTTCTTATTGTGTTTTTAAGTGAGATACCTAAATCATTTTAAAATAACAATAGGATTTACTTTGTTTACAACATTGAATTGTTTAAAATAGTGGACTGATAACCATCTAGGAAGTATCATACTTCCCGGATCTAGCTTATGCTAGGAAGTTCACTGCCCATATTGTTTAATTCCTCTGTGGTCTTGTTCTCATTACAGGTAGTTCCTCCTAGCCAAAGGGAAGTTCTCATGATCAGCTATGGATTCAAAAGTCATATGCGCGTAAAAACCCATCAATCGATAGTTGAATGTATTCCTCCTATGCCTTTTACCCTATCTATTTCATCAACAATTCAAAGAAACAATCTAAGAAAAAGGTGAAACATTTTGGTACGCTCGGACCCATCCGGGGTTCCTTGCATTTCATTCATTCCTAGGAAAAATTGTGTGTTTGTTTCCCTTCTAAAAAGCGTACACACAAATTTTCTTCTTTGGTAATCCACCTCTTCTTTCTATTTGCTCTAAAGGAAACTTTTCTTTTGGTGTAATTAAAAAGAATAATTTTTTCATTTTTTTTGCATTGTAGTGAAAGAGCATCCCTCTTCCTCTCCATCTTATTGTGTCATCCAATCTCACCTTTTCGATTTGGGTTTAAAAACAGTGCATTCCATTTTGATTTATTGCATTAGCTCACATTAATTGAGGGCAACCTATACATGTTAGAAGTCATGACCAATGATGGTTGAAAAACGAATCGTAAAAAGCACTTCTATCCTTTTCTCTTTCTCCAGTCTTACCAAACCACACAAAATTCAAAATACATACATTCTTAAACAACATCCTACATAGAAGAAGTTATAGGTGATCACATGATCATGACACGGTGGGCACCCATCTCATTGCTCTGTCGAGTCATCCTTCGAGCGAAGCCCACCCCACCATAACATACCCAAACCTCACCTTTTAGATCTCCTTCTTGTAGGAAGCCATCCTCACCAAAAACTCTATTTCAAATTCATGTGTCGGTCCTAAATAGCATAAGCTAAACAAACATAATAGAAAAGGCACTCCTAGGATTGCATTTTCTTAGTGTTTTTGCTTGGCTTACGTTTTGAGGTGAGAGATCACGTTCATCACTTTTTTGTTCATCCTTACATGCTCCTCATCATAGCTGGTGTATTCCAGCTTCACCTGAGTGTGCCTGGGCCATATCATCATCATTCCAAGAATTAGGGTCGATTCTACATCAAATTTTTATTCACAACCACTTTCTTTCATCACTTTTTCAATTTCACAGTAACATCATCGGTTACCTTTGACCGCCATCGGTTATACCCAACCGACGTCGGTTCCAAGTCCTTTTTCTAACCTACTCAAAAGGACATTTTACTTCACTTTCTTCCACTTTTCACGGTCTTCAGAATCGTCATTATTCCCATTGAAATTTTAAACATCCTCGACTTGGCATACCTATCGATTTTACCTTCTGCCTCTTGTTGTTTACTCACTTTGTCCATTTTCTACGTGACCAATAGTGGTTACCTCGACCGGCGTCGCTTCCCTAACCGCATTGGTTTTCCTATTTCACATTCCAGCCACCATTTATTACTTCATCCACTTTTTATCACCAAATTCACCTGTTCTTGCTGTTCTTTGTATCATTTACAGAGAAGCAACCCTACTGATCAGTACTGGTTCACATGGTGCTGACACTGAAGAAAAGTAAACACCCTCATATTCCATGCTTTAGCCGCCAACCACTCCCACCTAGTCCTTCACCACCTTCTATTTTATCACCAGCCATGGATCCCATTTAGCCTACTACTATCACTACCAGAGATGAGGAGTTTGCACGACTCCTTGACCAGAACCCTGCCGCCTTGTAGTTTTACCTTTCCCACTCGTCCACTTAAGATGCCTCGGTCATTGATATACAACATGCCCATATCTATCCCCCAACTCTCACACCCACTTCCGCATTGGCCCCATCTGGCTCCGTAATGCCCGCATCTAACTTACCTCCGGTCGTTTTGCGTAGCTTAGGTTCTATACCCACTATGACTGTCACATCTGTTACCTCTATGGCACCCATTACATCCACCGTACCCTCGATGACTACCCTAAACACAACCTCATCCACCCCTAATGTCTCATACATACTTGTAGCTACATTCCCACCTCTAGTGTCGGTGACCCCTACCCCATTTCAGAACGTGGTTCTTTCCATTCCACAATCATTAGCCCCTATTGCCACTAGGGTTACCACGACCCTTCCACCCCCATATACATACTACCAAAAACCTCATGTTTCATCTATTATTCATTCCGGTATGTACCCCTATTTCACTACCTTCTTCTCCACCACCTTACATGGCAGCCCCATACACTGGAGTGCCACCCCATTATATGCCCAAAACTAACCTCCTCACGCTACAGGAGGCATCCAATCATCACAACCCACCAATGACCTAATTAAATTGATGTTGGACAAGATGTAGACATTGGAGGCATTGATTTTTGGCTCCCACAACACTCTCACCTACGACGAGATTTGCAATGAGCCTATTCACCCATCCATTCCTATCCGTTCATACCTTGTGCATTGGGAAATGCCTAAATTCAATTGTTTCAATAGCAAAGAAGACCCACAACAACATTTTTGGTCGTTCAAACATGGGTGTTATCTGATCGCTCATGATGATGCTTTGCTTTTGAGAACCTTTCCCATGTCCCTCACCGAACTTACATTAGATTGGTATAGTGGGTTACCTAAACACTCTATATTCTCATTCAATAGGGTAGCACAAGCCTTATTGGATCATTTCTCTATCAATATCGTCAAGAAGGTTACCATGACCGATTTATATTCCACACGTCAGTATGAGGACGAATCTATCGCATATTTTGTCACTCGCTGGCGCAGCCTGATCAATCAACTTACCTTCTAACTGCCACAAACTGAACTCATCGAGCTCTTCACATGGGCTTGTGCTAGACATATCTCCCCGACCTTGCAGGTCCAAACCTTCCGAACATTCGATGAGGCATTCACTATGGCACGAAAGTTAGAGATTCGGGCCATCGAAGAGAAGAAAATCTAATTACGCAATAAGAATTCGCATTCAAGTCGAATGATACCTCTTCCTCTTCCAAACCACAAACCAATTATTCAAAATCTAAGGGCACCACTAATGCAGTGGTACTCAAGGCCTAGCCCAACTCATCCATCGAATCAGGCTACACCCTCATCTAATCTCTCACCTATCCAGACTTTTCGATTTAGACAAGAGCAATGAAAATATACCCCAATTGGGGAACCTTAATCTTCTATCTTAGAAAAGCTTATCAAAGTTGGAGCCATCACCCTTCCACCCATAAAACCACACACTGGTTTTGACCTACTTTCGACCCATGCCCGCATGGTATAAAGAACATGATTTCTATAACTATCATCGAGTAAAGGGTCATAGTGATGAAACTACATCACTTTCAAGAATATTATCCAAGAAATGCTCAAGAAAGGTGAGTTAATTGTGGATAATCCCAATGCCACCCCCAACCAAAATCTACAAATCTTTAAAAAAGCTGTTTCCCAACCATGCTCCTTAATTCAATCAAATTGGTGAGACATCAAATCACGATACCCATACCCATGAGGTTCACGCTATCTTTAACAAGGTACCTGTCACCTCTCAATTACCTCACATCCCTTCTATAGAGGAAATCCTATCCCGAAATCCTCCTTCCACATTAGAACCAACATCCCCTATTCCTTCACCAATAGAGGAACACCTTTCATCTCCTTCATCACCTACGGAGGGGTCTTCCACTAACATTGAGACCATCCCACCTAGCTTCTCAACTAAGAGAACCTTTACCTACAACAATACCTCCTCCACCCACAAAGGAGCTCCCACCCTCCACCCACGAGAGGAGCACCCATTACCTCCTCTACCCATATCGAGAGCACTCTATCCATTCCTCCACTTATAGAGGAGCTCCCATCATCTCCTCCACCCATCATAGACCCAGTTGAGATACCTTTTCCTCTTGGCGAGCATTCTCCATCAGCTACCCAAAATCCAACAGACCTACTTTCGGCTCTCTTACCCACAAAAGCTGAAGATGGCCAATTCCCGTCTCTAAGACACATTTTACAAGAATTCCCATTAGGTCCTCACCAACTCCACCCACAGATGTTCCGTTCTCACGTTTGGCCGATCACTTAGATTATGTGGATAGGGCTTTACTATGGGGGTGCCTCTTACTCCCCATCTCAACACAGATGCAGAGATCCCTCACTGATACCTCCACTATCTAACCAAACACATTTCACCCATCAAAACAAATACAACCACCTCTATCGCAACCCCTTCCATGATACTTGTTAGTGCTCAAACCACACCCTTACCCATAACCCGACCTACATCTAAACCCAAACCCATACCCACAACATTTGCCTCCACTAAACCTATTACCACTTTAGGGGTCACCCCAACCACCAGCCTTACTCATCCACATATTAAACTGGATTTAGCTACATCCTCCAATGTCAATACCACACCTACTCTGACACCCAAACCAAAGAAACAAACTCATCAACCTCATACCCCGACTACACCAATCACACCCGCACTTGTCCCATCTGTCTTAAGGCCTCGGCTTCCCAACATGGTCCCGCAACCTTCACCCATCCATAAACCAATAACACAACAACCCATTCCTTCCTCACAAACCTCTAACCTACCCAGGCACACAACATGACTTATACCCACACTGTAGTCCTCTTTACCACCAATACCTCCAATACCTTCATCTATTGCTTCACTACCCACTACACTTTAGTCATTATCCCTCACACCCCAAGTACGACCCACGTCATCTACCTTCACAACACCCCCGTTATCCCCGTGGGTAACTCACCCTCTTCCTCCATCTTCTTTTCCTTCTAGACCTCATACACCCACATCACCTTTACCCAAGAAGGCGCACAACCAAAAACAAAACCCCACTACCCCACAACAAGGTAGTAAAACAACCCCACACCCTCCTACCCATCCATCTACTATACCCCTACCCAAACGAACCCGACCGATACCTCAAAACCACACCAAACCTAAACCCATAGCTCAACCCGTTCCTACTCTTCCAAAAATAGTTCCTCAACAATCAACCACACCTACACCCAAACCCACGTTCACTTCCGATTGTGATCAACTAGCAGGGTCCTATGCCAAAATTTTAACCAACCTCCTCGAGACTTCTGTTATCACATTACCACCACTCCACCTTGACCCCCTCAAACCCAAGCCAAAAGGGTTTGATGATACTAAATTTTTACATACCATCATGTGTTAGGGCATGATGTGGAGAACTACAAGGCCTTGAAAACTGTCCTTATCCAATTATGTCCACTAGAAACGAACTTTGACGATGATGACCTTCTCGATGAGGATCCTGCTTCACCAACACCCATTCCCACACTACCCACTCAACAACCACAACCTCCACCCTCACCACTCCTAGAGCCACCCTCAAGATTTGAAATTAACATGGTTCACATCAGAGAACTTGCCATGCCACCACCCAAATTTCGTTGCACCCAGCTGACCTCACAAGGATTTTCTCCTTCGGTAGGTTTTTTCCCATCGTGTCATTATACCACTCACCCTACACCTTCTCCATTTTCCAACTTCCCTCAAATCAACATGATACACGTCACTACATGTGCGCAGAAGGGAAAAGAAAAGGCAATTGACCCACCAACCAATCCTATACCCAACATACCATCTACACCCATACCTAAAATAACTATCCACGGACCCCACGTACCCCATTTCTAATGGCATCACACATCACACCATGCTCAAAAAATTACACCAATCTCCCCTCAAAATGTCCTTATATGACCTCATCCAAACCTCGAAATCCCATCGTCAAGCCCTCATGGAGGTTCTTCAATCTATTGAGGTTTTACCCAATGAACCTACACCCGTAGCCTCCATTATCACACCCCATCATGTAGCCTCTCTCGACCAAATTTCCACCTTCATCATCACCTCACCTTGTTCACCAAGTGGCCTCACTTAGCTTCTTGGAGGAGGAGATCGTGCCACACCGAAACAATGACCCAGACCCAACCCTTTTCATCTTTGTTCACATTGATGACTGTTATCCAATTTTAAACACATGGAAAGATTGGACAACATTTCATCCTATCACGCTCAAAATGAAATAATAGTCCTAGAACCCATCTCCGCATATTATCGAGATGTAATAATTAAAAATAATTCCTAAATTACATATGAAGAGATCACCTAGCATCAAAGGCACCCAGGCCCCTCAACTCATTCCGATTTCGTTCGAGTTGATAGAGAACCCGACATCAAATTGATAGTCATCTTGGAAATCATCTTGGTAGAGATTCTCGGTTGTAAGAGCTCGATGATGGTCTTGTTAATGGAAAATATAGCTCGTTGAAAATTGATGAATGAAGGGAATTCTATAAGGATCTCACCTTTCAGATCGATGCAAAATATTTGAAGGCCAAGTCAAGGAGAGTCAAAGTTCGAGCTATGGCATCAATAAAGTCTCAATGAATTGGAAAGGTTCAAGCCATAGGAAGAAGTGAAGGCAGAGATAAGGAGTTTGACTCATCTTAGTGACTCGTTCATTTTGGAGATCATGTGGTGAGCTTCGTTTAGGACAAGTTCTACTTCCTAGGGTGATTCAAACATAAGCCAAGGCATCAAGAATGCCATAAAATGAATGGATATCGTTTCGTAAATAGAGATATGTGATGGAGCCCTATCGATGGGACTCATTGAGCATGATGGATAATTCAAGGCAACTTGTTTCGTGTGGATGCATTAAAGATGGTTTCTAGGATACAATTCCATGGCTACATTAATTAATGCAAAACTACGAGGCACAGGTCGAAATAATTTTACAATGGTAAGCTCATGAGAGTAGCAAGAATGCTAGGTCCTCAGGGTATTAGTGAATACAATATATATATTTTCAAAGGCATTGTTCGGACCTTCCTCGAACCAGCATTCATGCACAGTGATAGAACTTTTTCTAGACTAAATGAGATATAAGGTGACCGAGGCAACAAACATGTTGTAGTATAGTAGAGTTCTTTTTGAGTGCTTCCAACAAGCAGGTCATCCAACTATGTTGTTATCTGTTCCATGTAATGCATCCTCAAATTTGGAATTTTACTTCAAGATATTTTTATCAAAATCGATTAAGTGACAAGCAAGATTGAGTGTTATCGGGAGACTTGATGAAATTTATTACAAAGATTCTCTATCAGACCTTACCCGCTTATTTTACGATGTAACTCATGGAAGAGAATCTCATAGAGGTGGATCTATTTCATATCAGAATATTCATGAAGCACAATTTTCTTTGCAATTATATGAGCATCTTCAATGAGTCATCATCATGACAAACATTATTAGGTCTTTATTGTAATGGCATTTTCTCATCGTTTGAAAGGTACAATTTTGCTTATTATGGCAAAGCCAAAACATTCTTACTACAAGTGTTATATGATGAGGAAGAATCCGTACTCAGTATTGTGGTAAAACCATTCTTTTCAAATGTTGGGTTAAGCTTGAATATAAAGTAGTTGAATGAAAAGCTAAAAATAATTCATTACACTACAACAAACTTAACAATTATTGATGAGAGTTAAGTGTAATCATGGTGGCAAGGTCAATCCCTATAGATGTTGGTTTAAGCCTATGGATGAAAACCATGCTATGATTTGAATTTGGTTTAATTCTATGTATAAAGACCATAGAATGATTCATAATTTTTGTGGAGGAGATAGATCACACTAATAATTACCCACGAGATGAAGGCAACAGGGTATTTTTCAATTCAGATTCTTGAATGATGTTCACGAGTAAAATAATCATTCCTTTGTCACCTAAATGAGAAGTTTGCAATGCCATATTGATTGATAAAAATGTCTCTTGGAATAACTATTTGAATCGACAAGAACCTTCAATTGTGTGCATGGTTCGACACACTTGGCGGTGATATTGATGCTAGGACAACTCAGTAGATTTCATGTAGAGCTCACCGAGTTGGAAAGAATTGGCTTAGGAAAGTGTGAATGAAAATTCAGGGAGCTCGTGGTGTTGTTTCATGAAGTTTGAATGGGAATGCATAAATGGCCTCAATTTAACTAAGGAAAACAATAAGAATCGAGCTTGATAGCTCACCATTCGAAGGACTCAATGCAAAAGAGCTCGATTGGCAAGGTAAGGAAAGAGTTGGTGTGGGGTTCAAAATTGAGTGCAAAACCAAGTTAGAGGATTCAAAACTCACCGAGTTGGGCTATGTGCAAACTCCTTCCACATGGACCCCCTCCTCTTTAAGTCAAACGGGTCAACGGGAGTCCGACATTATGTTAATTAATTTAATATTTTAACTAAAATATTTTAATAATAGTATTTAACTTGCGGTGTACCAAGCAAGCATGAGGAGAGGAAAAAAGAAGTTATTATTATTTAAATATTTTATTTTAATATTCTTTTAATTAATTGAGAAGACTAGGTCATCATAAATTAATGACCCATGATGGAACCTTCTCATGTGGTTCAACTAATTGTAATAAATACATCATGGGCCTTCAATTTAGGAATGTAATTATGACCTTTCCTCTTCTTTCTCACATATTCTTCTATAAATGTAAGTTGGAAGCTCATTTCAAAGGGTTCCAATAGTTCAGACAAGCTTGACAGTTAGATATCTCAGGCGAGTGTATACTTTTCAAGAGTCCTCTCTCTTCTGCAAGTTGTTCTTATGTGTTGAGAGAACTTTCAAGCCTCCTCTTCAAGACTATAATGGAAACTATTGCCTCTTTTGAATGTATGATGCATTGTGCATGTTATTTAAAAGCAATAAAAGTGTGTGTTTTGTGACTAATCACGGTCCTTTCATCCTTCTATGCTTCTTTATGCCTTTCTCATGCTTGCGTAGGTACACTATGCAAGTTTAAGTTTCTATTGCAGGTTCTTGGAGTTTTGTGCTTATCGAGTGGTGAAGTATTGCATGCGGTTGAGTTATGGTGTCTGCTACCCTTCTTGAGTTCATCCTTCTTCACTGGGAAACTAGTATATTTCTTGGTCTGATAAAGTTTAACAAAGGGAACGCGTGTCTCTTAGTTTGTGGTATCATGTACCCTCTCTAAGTTGCAGTAGGTGAGGTTGACCTATGGTGCACACACCCTCTTCAAATTAACCCTTCCTGAGTCTGGAAATACCCTTTATTTGGTGCATCACCATCCCTAGTATAGTTTCATTTCTGTAGATATCTTTCCCTAAAACCCCATGAAGACGTTAGCATAGGATTAGATAATCATTTTTGTTACACTAGGAGTAGTACAGCACTTAGTTTAGGAAGAGGAAGCCGGCCTTCTCCGGAGGTTCACCTCGAGCCCAAGTCCCATAGCTTGAGAGGTGATCCCATGTGTCCCAATCACACCGAACGTCCTATTCACATCCTGGCCATTCGAGAGGGTGTAGTGATTTGGTGACAACAATTTTTGGCACACCTGGTGGGACCGAGTTGGTACTTCTCTTCTCACTTACAAAGTCAAAGTACCTAGACTCTATATCTCTAGATTCCAAATCTCAGTGCGGTAACTTATGCGAAGAATTCAGACAAGATATTCTTCAAAGAAAGGAAATTATCAGCATATCAAACTTTCCTTGTCTCCTCCAAAGAGAAGAAGAAGAGGCATTTCCACATCCCTAGTTGCAGATTTACCTAGTAGGGGTCATTCAACTCCTCCTTACGGAAGGTTTCCTCCACCCAGGAACAATCAACCTTTCATTGCTATGGCGAGGAACCAAGTTTTTCCCCCTTTCAATGCAAGTAGTCCTCTTATGTTGGCTCAACGTGACCCGATACCTATTGCGGCACTCAAAATTTTACCCTTCTACATGGGAAACTCACGTTACTCCAATGGAGCATATCTTTGATGTAGCCAACATCTGCGCAGTACATAATATCACCGAAGACAACGTTGCAGTTAGACTTCTTACTACCTCTTTCAAGGGAAAAACACTTCAATGGTTTCGTGGGTTAGGTGTTGGCACTATAACCACTTGGGACGAGTTGGGAGAAAAGATATGTAAATAGTTCAAGACAAAAGTGATCACCTATCACTTTTGGAACAACTCACTACCATAAAGAGAGCTTCCCAAGAATACATGAGTGATTTCAACTTCCGATTCCATAGGACTTGGAATAGGATTCCGGCACTCATAAAGCCTTCTACACATAATGCATTCTTGTACTATTTGCAAGAGCCTTGAATAGCGAATGCGATGTAGCAATTATGATCCATTCCATGGGAGGGACTACACTTCCTGATGCTTAGGAAGTTGCCATAAGTGTAGAGAATTCTTTGATTCAGGCTGGAAAGATAGCTCCACGACCACCAATGCCCTTTTCTCCAGATCATACGAATCATCAGCCTATCGTTGCTCCTATTCCAGTAGACTCCAAGAAACCATCTCAATCTTCCCCTACCTCTTCAAATGACCTATTTGAAGTCAAGTCGCTACTACAAAATTTTGGAAATGAGCTCGTTGCACTCAAAAGGCAACAGTTTCAATACAATCGTCCATATCAGCCACAAAATCAGCAGTATCAGGCTAACCATTGTCATTTTCAAGGAAACAATCAGCCTCAAAATCAAACTATAAGTCAGGTTGCAAATGTTAGGCCCTTGAACTTTCGGAACCCTCTTGTAGCTAGCTCATCTAAAGCTATAGTACTTGTTCAAAATAATCTAGTTCAAGACTACGAATGGTGCTATCCTTGCTCTCAACCTCACAATCAAAATCTTTGTCCCAATGGGGTTCTTAGCTAGGACCTTATGGTTCAAAGTGTATATGCGCCCTTTAGAGTTAACAAATAATTCATCTAAAAAAGAAGCGGTAGATCAACCAAAGCACTGAAGAATCCACTTTGCTAAATTGGCAAGTAGAAGATTTTTGTGAGTTGAATATAGATTCTTCATCAGTTGCAACAAACACTCA
Organism: Taxus wallichiana var. yunnanensis; assembly: GCA_018340775.1. Classification (NCBI taxonomy): domain Eukaryota; kingdom Viridiplantae; phylum Streptophyta; class Pinopsida; order Cupressales; family Taxaceae; genus Taxus; species Taxus wallichiana. The sequence goes on from CM031241.1 coordinate 460,479,070, forward strand.
TTCTAAGAAGAGAGCAATGGAGCCTCAACCTCCCGAAGCTGATCTAGCATCCACTTCTCAACCTGGGTTACAAATGGCGGTTGATAAAAATGCGGGAAATAAATTACCAGAAACACCGGTTAGCCATGCCACATGGAAAGATGGTTCTCTAGGCATCATGGTACCCAAAAACATTTTCCAAAGGAGGACCCCAATTCCCAAAAAGTGTCATTAAAATTGAAGTGAGCAATCCCTTCAGATAGTAGAACAAATGAAGAAAACCAATTTGAGCATTACCATGTGGGACACACTCTCGATCCCTTCTCAAAGAAACATGTGCGGGAGAAGCTCAAACAATTTTAGTATAACCAACGGATCACCAAGCCATGGAGTGAAAAATGCTACAAGTTTGTGTCAACCGGAAGGGAAAATCATTCCTACGACAAACAAACCATTGCCATTCTATATTTCCATGATCATTGGCAACCACCTGGTACATAATTCCATGATTGATTCTGGTGCCAGTAGCTCAGTCATGCCTAAACAAATTACAGATGTACTAGGCATACAATATGTGCTAGTTACAAGAGGGGTTGTTCAGCTGGATGGCACAACTATTAAGAATATTGGGGTTATCAAAGGACTTCAACTTACCATCCACACATGCCCAAGCTTGTCATTCACCCAAGATATATCAGTCATTGATCTCCCTCCCCTCTTTGCCATATGCCTATCACGGGATTTCACCACAAGATGGGCGGTTACCTATCGGCCGATTGGTCGCATATGATTCTCAAGACTCGATACGGAACCAAAGTAACTATAAGGGCAGGACCAATCTGCCATAATCATGTAGAACCCTACATTTGCTAGTCCCATAAATAGAAATTACACTATCGGTGATCCGTAGAGAGGAAGATGCCGATCATGAACCAACCACCCTTGTTGAAGAAGTCCCTGATACTTTGCTAGATGAAGTAAGTAGAGATCATCAGTATGATCCCTACGCTGATGTATTGGCAGAAGAAGAAGCTAGTTTTTTAGTCTTGGAAGAAACATGATTAGGTACTTATTGTATCCATGAAGAAGATACGATCATACCACAACTTGTCAAAACACCAAGTGATTATAAAGGACTGTGGAAATTGTTCTTCAATGGATCAAGAAGTAAGAATGGATCCGGTGCTGGTGTTATGTTAATTTATCTCCAGAGGGAGATAAGTACTTCTCATCTTTCTAGTTGTAATTCAGTTGCACTAACAATGTTGTTGAATACGAGGCCCTTGTGCAAGGAATTCAAATTTAGCCCAAAGGAAGGGAATCAAGGCCCTACTATTTTTGGAGATAGTGAGTTAGTTGTTCATCATGTTTTGGCATGTAGCGCATCCAAAATGATCTTTTAAAATCATACAAGAACCGAGTCTGGGACCTGATTGAAGATTTCGAAGCTTTTGGAATCCATGCGCTCCTAGAGGTCAAAATCAAGATGCGGATAGGCTTGCTACAATTGGTTCAAAATACAACATACCGAGTTGATATCATTAAAGAAGGGTAGCAATTTTTAAAATGGTGGTTCGACCGGCAGTCCCGATAATGTGAGTAGTTGGCAAATGCTCGATAGTGACAAACATATTGTCCTCTTCCTATAAGAAGAAGGGGAGTTTGCTACAAAGAATCAAGATAAGTTGCAGAGTCATATGTTGAGAAATTATCCAATTAAAAGCAACAAGTTACCAAAAGGTTTAGTCACTTTGGAATCCACTTTCAATTCGGATGACCAAGACAAAAGACAAAGCCCTAACATGGTGGTCAAAGAAGAATATTTTGAGGAAGTCGAAGTATCAAATGAAAAATTTCTTAAGATCAGAAAAGTGTGTACTTTTGAAGAGAAAGAAGCTTTCATCAAACTTTGTCAAGAGTATCATGACATTTTTTCATGGAGCTATAAAGATCTGCGTGGTTTTGATCCAGGTCTAGCACAACATACCATCGAACTAGATCCTAATGCTAAGCCAGTTCGTTAAAAATAGAGACCAATTAATCCCAAAATTGAGCCACTAATGAGAAAGGAGCTAACCAAGCTCATCGAGGCTTGTATAATTTTTCCCATCAAGCATTCCTCATGGGTAGCCAATTTGGTGCCCGTGAGGAAGAAGAACGGAGAGATCTGGTTATGCGTAGATTTTAGGGATTTGAATCGTGCGTCATTAAAAGACCATTATCCTCTTCCATCGATGGAGCAGATCCTTCAAACAGTGGTAGGAGCTCAAATATTTTCTTTGCTCGATGGATATTCAGGTTACAATCAAATCCTAGTCCAAGAATATGACCAATTCAAAATGGCTTTCACTACCAAGTGGGGCACGTATGCCTACAATAAAATGCCATTCGGATTGTCCAATGCCGGGCTACTTTCCAAAGAGCCATGGACATGGAATTTAAGGGACTAATCAATGATATTATTTTAGTTTACCTTGATGATATAACTGTATACTAAAAGCATGCGAAGATCACATCACACATCTAAGGAAAGTTTTCCTAAAGGTGTAGGGAATTTGGGGTTTCACTTAACCCCAAGAAATGTATTTTTGCACTACACGAGGGTAAATTATTAGGGCATGTTGTTTCAGAGGAAGGATTATCAATCGATCCATCCAAGATTCATTCGATTATGTCCTTATCTCTCCCAAGTCACAAGAAGGGCCTCCAAAGTTTTCTAGGAACCATAAATTTCATGCGGAGATTCATCCCTCAATTCGCGACATTGGCTAAACCATTGACAGCCATGCTGAAGAAAAACATGCCATTCTCATGGAAAAATGAAGGATGAGAAAGCTTCAAAGCCATCAAAACAGCCATTTCTCAAGCTCCCATGCTGGTGAACCCTAGGTTTGACAAATATTTTATCCTTTATGCTTTTGTAGGTCAAGAGAGCATTTCAGGGATCCTCACCCAACAAAACAACAACCTAATGGAGCAACCAATTGCTTTCTTCAGTCAATCCCTTAAAGACTATGAGTTCAAATACTCATTCATTGAAAAGAAAGTCTTTGCGGTTATTTGAGCTTTGAAGAAATTCAAGCACATGTTGTCCAACAACAAGATTCATCTAATGGTGTCTCATCCAGGTGTCAAGGAGTTTTTGTTGAACAAAGAAATGAACAAAAAGTGTGCTAGATGGATCACGAAGGTAATGGAGTATGACGTGCACATCAAAGTCACTAAACTTGTCAGAGGTAAGGGTTTGTGTTAGCAACTTACTGCAGACATGGAATCAAAAGGTAATGAGGACGTGACACTCCTAAATACTGATGAGGATGTTGATCAAGTTGACTAGTTATCCAAAATGAAGAATTTCCTCTTCTTAGGAGCATACCGGAAAACATGGATAAAAACCAAAGACGAACTTTCCATCTTCAATCTATCCCATATGTTTTGGTAGATAGCATTCTCTTTCAAAAGATTTGAACGTGTTCTCCTTTGGTGCGTAGGACCGGAACAGGTAAGTAAGATACTAGAAGAATTTCATAATGGCCTATTTGGAGGACATTATTCCGCACAAACAATAGCTACCAAGATCATGTGAGCCAACTATTATTGGCTAGATTTATTCAAGGATGCCCATCTTTGGGTAAGGAAATGTAAGGAATGTGCCTTTTTCACAGGTAAGCAGAAGTTGGCAACTCTTCCGCTACATCCAATTCAAGTGGATCAACCCTTTGTTCAATGGGGGTTGGAATTGATCGGAATGATTAATCCTCCATCTAGTGATGAACATAAATGGGTCCTTACTTTGCAATGTGACTATTTTACTCGATGGAAAGAGGTGGTAGCATTAAAAGAGAGAAATGAAAAGGTAGTTCTAGATTTTTTGGAGGGTATAATGACGGGGTTCGATGTTCTTTTACACTTATTTCGCATAACACACTAGATTTTCTTGGTATGAAATTGAGTGAATGGGATGTTAAAAATGGGGTATACCTCAAAACTTCATCCAATTACTATCCGTAAGGAAATGGAGATTGGTTGAGTCTAGCAATAAAAACCTTATAAGGATTATTAAGCACACAATGGAGACTAACAAGAGGACTTGGCATACACAGCTTAAGACCGCCTTATGGGTAGATCGGATCACATCTAAAAGGGCCATCGGAAATTCTCCTTTTCTTCTTGTATATGGAAGAGAGGAAAAATCCCACTCTCATTGGAGTTACCTTCTTTGGAGTTAGCTCATCAACTTGAAGTTATAGAGAGTGATCCTCTGACAGTAAGGTTTGCTGAACTCATGGAGTTAGAGGAAGTACAAGACAAGGCTATGAAAAATTTGGAGCAACATCAGGCTCAAGTTAAGAAATATTTTGACAAGAAGGCGTCCGACAAGTGTTTTCAAGAGGGAGATTTAGTTCTCAAATGGGATGAATACAGGGACAAACTAGGTAGGCATGTCAAGTTTGACGCTCTCTGGAGTGGGCCATACATCATCACAAGTTGCAAAGAGGCAAATTCATTCCATCTATCTAGGCTCAATGGAGAAGAACTGCCCATTCATGTGAATGGGATACATCTCAAAGATTGTTTTTGAGAAGCATTCCACCCCTTGTACAATTAAATTAGGTGTTTTCCTCCAAGTGCTTATGCACATTGTTGTAGGTTGTTGTTTTTTGCTTTCCTTGTTGTTGTGTTTTGTGTTGTTTCGCACATTGTTTCACCATTGGAAGATGTCAAGGAGAAGAAGGTTCAAGGTTTCCATAAGAGTTTCAAAATCTGCTTCATTCAAAATTTTGTAGTGTTCCATGGATGTCAAGCATTCAACAGATTCAATATACTTCATGCTTAGCATTCTAGGGAGGTCCAGGATATTGGCGATGCTCAAGGAGATTCCAGGATGTGTCAAAGAAAATCATACTACTTTAAGGATTCCAACATAGACTCCATGCCCAATGGATGACTTAAGGCTACTAGGAATCATGCTTAGCAGGCAATCATCCCCGAGAGGTCACCAAAAATGTTATCCAATTTTGCACACATGGCAAGATTGGACAACGGGGTCCTATCACGTTCAAAATGAAATAATAGTCCCAGGAACCCATCTCCGGTTATTATCGAGATGCAATAATTAAAAAATAATTCCTAAATTACATATGAAGAGATCACCTAGCATCGAAAGGCACCCAGTTGATCTCAACTCAGTAAAGAGTTTGGGGTCGAGTTGATAGAGAACCCGGTGTCAAATTGATAGTCATCTCGGAAATCATCTCGGTAGAGACTCTCAGTTGTAAGAGCTCGATGATGGTCTTGTTAATGAAAAATATAGCTCGTTGAAAATTGACGAATGAAGGGAACTCTATAAGGATCTCGGTAGAGATCGATGCAAAAATATTTGAAGGCCAAGTCAAGGAGAGTCAAAGTTCGAGCTATGGCATCAATAAAGTCTCAACGAATTGGAAAGGTTCAAGCCACAGGCGGAAGCGAAGGCAGAGATAAGGAGTTCGACTCATCTTAGCGACTCGTTCATTTTGGAGATCATGTGGTGAGCTTCTTTTAGGACACGTTCTACAGAGCTAGGGTGATTCAAACACAAGCCAAGGCATCAAGAGTGCCATAAAATGAATGGAGATCGTTGCGTAAACAGAGATACGTGATGGAGCCCTATCGATGGGACTCATCAAGCATGATGGATAATTCAAGGCAACTCGTTTCGTGTGGATGCAGTAAAGACGGTTTCTAGGATACAATTCTAGGGCTCATTAATTAATGCAAAGCCGGGAGGCCTGCTTAAAATAATTTAACAATGGTAAGCTCGCAGAGGCAGCAAGAATTCCGGGCTAGGGTATTAGTGAATATAGTTTATATATTTTCGTTGGCATTGTTCGGACCTTCCTCGGTGAGCATTTGGTGCACAGTGTGATGAACTTTTTCTGACTCAACGAGATATAAAATGCGAGCCAAGGTAGTAGGCATGTTACAGTATAGTAGAGTTATTTTTGAGCGCTTCCAACAAGCGGTCATCCAACTATGTTGTTATCTGTTTAGTATTGAATGCATCCTCAAATTCAGATTTTACCTTCAAGACATTTTTATCGAAATCGATTAAGTGAAAGTGTTACTCTGGAGACTTGATGAAATTTATTACAAAGATTCTCTATTGAGACCTTACTTGTTTTTTACTGACAATGTAACTCATGGAAGAGAATATCATAGAGGTGGATCTGTTTCATATCAGAATATTCATGAAGCACAATTTGCTTTGCAATTATATGAGCATCTTCAACGAGTCATCATCATGGCAGCATTAGGTCTTTATTGGTAATGGCATTTTCTCATCGTTTGGAAGGTATAATTGTGCTTATTATGGCAAAGCCAAAACATTCTTACTACAAGTGTTATATAATAAGGAAGAACCGTGAGCATTGTGGTAAAACCATTCTTTTCGAAATGTTGGGTTAAGCTTGAATATAAAGTAGTTGAGCTGAAAAGCTAAAAACAATTCTGATTACACTACAACAAACTTAACGATTATTGACGAGAGTTAAGTGTAATCATGGTGGCAAGGTCAATCCCTATAGATGTTGGTTTAAGCCTATGGATGAAGACCATGCTATGATTTGAATTTGGTTTAATTCTATGTATGAAGACCATAGAATGATTCATACTTTTTGTGGAGGAGATAGATCGCACTAACAATTACCCACGAGATGAAGGCAACAGGGTATTTTTCGATTCAGATTCCTGAATGATGTTCACGAGTAAAATAATCATTCCTTTGTCACCTAAATGAGAAGTTTGCAATGCCATATTGATTGATAAAAATGTCCCTTGGAATAACTATTTGACTCGACAAGAACCTTCAATTGTGTGCATGCTGACACACTTGGCGGTGATATTGATGCTAGGAAAACTCAGTAGATTTCATGTAGAGCTCGCCGAGTTGGAAAGAATTGGCTCAAGAAAGCGTGAATGACAATTTAGGGAGCTCGTGGTGTTGTTTCATGAAGTTTGAACGTGGAATGCATAAATGGCCTCGAGTTAACCAAGGAAAATGATAAGAATTGAGTTTGATAGCTCACCATTCGAAGGACTCAATGCAAAAGAGCTCGATTGCCAAGGTAAGGAAAGAGTTGGTGTGGGGTTCAAAATCGAGTGCAACACCAAGTTAGAGGATTTGAAACTCACCGAGTTGGGCTATGTGCAGACTCTATCCACATGGACCCCCTCCTCTTCAAGTCAAACGGGTCAACGGGGGGTCCCGACATTATGTTAATTAATTTAATATTTTAACTAAAATATTTTAATAATAATATTTAATATTATTATTTAAATATTTTATTTTAATATTATTTTAATTAATTGAGAAGACTAGGTCATCAAGCAATTAATGTCCCATGATGGAACCTTCTCAGGTGGTTCAACTAACTATAATAAATACATCATGGGCCTTCAATTTAGGAATGTAATTATGACCTTTCCTCTTCTTTCTCACATATTCTTCTATAAATGTAAGTTGGAAGCTCATTTCAAAGGGTTCCAATAGTTCAAACAAGTTGGATAGTTAGATATCTCAGGCGAGTGTATACTTTTCAAGAGTCCTCTCTCTTCTGCAAGTTGTTCTTGTGTGTTGAGAGAACTTTCAAGCCTCCTCTTCAAGATTGTAATGGCAACTATTGCCTCTTCTGAATGTATGATGCATTGTGCATGTTATTGAAGCAATAAAAGTGTGTGTTTTGTGACTAATCACAATCCTTTCATCCTTCTATGCTTCTTTGTGCCTTTCTCGTACTTGCAGGTACACTGTGTAAGTTTAAGTTTCTATTGCAGGTTCTTGGAGTTTTGTGCTTATCGAGTGGTGGAGTATTGCATGCAGTTGAGTTGTGGTTTCTGTTCACCCTTCTTGAGTTCATCCTTCTTCATTGGGAAATTGGTATATTTCTCGGTCTGATAAAGTTTAACAAAGGGAACACGTGTCTCTTAGTTTGTGGTATCCTGTAGCCTCTCTAAGTTGTAGTAGGTGAGGTTGACATGTGGTGCACACACCCTCTTCAAATTAACCCTTCTCGAGTCTGAAATACCCTTTATTTGGTGCATCACCATCCCTAGTATAGTTTCATTTCTATAAATCTCTTTCCCTAAAACCCCATGAAGACGTTAGCATAGGATTAAATAATAATTTTTGTTACACTAGGAGTAGTACACTTAGTTTAGGAAGAGGAAGCCGGCCTTCTCCAGAGGTTCACCTCAAGCCCAAGTCCCATAGCTTGAGAGGTGATCCCATGTGTCCCAATCACACCGAACGTCCTATTCACATCCTGGCCATTCGGAGGGTGCGTGATTTGGTGACAACAATGACATACTTGTACGCCATGTGATGATTGATGGAGGTGCTAACATTAACATTATTTCTTCCCATGCATTTTCTCAAATGCACATACCGACACTTGCATGCATAAACTTCCGACCATGTTGCGTTCATTCAATGAAGCTATCACCTCCACACTAGGAATCGTCATCCTTCACGTTTGTGTGGGCCCCGCACTGTTCTAGAATTGTTTTATGTTTTAAAGGGGGGGATTCCAATATAACTTGTTGCTTGGTAGACCCTAGATCCATGTCATGGGTTGCTTCCTTCCACTTTGCATTGTTATGTAAAGTTCAAACACGAAGGACACACTTATACCATTCCGGCTGACCCATCACCTTTCAAAACATGCAACATGCTTTACCGACCCAATGATGTGCTCATACCTATCAAGCCATCTACCTCTGCAACCAATACCACTTCACCTACACCTCCACCTACCAGTACAACCGCTGCTTTCACCACACATACCTCCTCCATTCCTACTACTGCTATAACCTCCATGGTTGACCCATTAGCTTCCCAATCCGTTAACTCCACCTCTGCATCGACCTCCGACACATTATCCATACCAACTACCTACATACCAACCATTGATCCCTTGGAAGGTGTTTTTCAATGCCTCACTCTGGGGAGTACCACCTATATAGTGTCAACACATTCCTTACTCCACACGAGTATGGAAGCCTTCACCAACACCCTCGCTATGATCACCGTATAGGAGAACGCCTCCTTTATGGTCCTCCTCATCTTCATACTAGTCTCACCTATGGGGGACTTGATACTACCACTTACACACCTGAACCACCATCACAACCCCGCCCATTTTCCGCTGACTTCCAATCACTTACCAATCACCGTTTCCCCACACCTTCCTGCACTGTTGTGCATGGAAGGGTTTTGGTTTTGAATTTTATGAGCAAGGACGCCATACCGTTATTCCATGTACCACCCGCAAACATAATGACCGTAGTGGCATCGGCTTCCCCAAACATCCTACCAAATAGGCCCACATTAAACTCATTAAAGACCCTAGCCCTCTTCCATCTTCATCTTCATCTTCATCACTACCTTCATCCGCTCCACCTTTATCACCACCCTCACCGATAGAATCGATGGATCCCGAATCTATCCACCCTAACTTTTTTTTTTCATAAACACCATTTCCTTGGGGCCTTTGACGATCAATGCGAAGGTGAGGCCCCTTCCACTCTTCCATTCATGTATCCGAAATGATCGATGATGACACACCTATAATTAACATCGTTTAATGCCAAGATGATGAATCCATACTCACCTACCTTGGTGCGGAGAGGACTCATATATTCATCGGTCGTTGTTATCTCGAGATGTAAACCATGTTGAATGAGTCAACTATCGAGATCAACATTCATACTCGGGATGACCCGCACATCCTAAATATTAGACAATCTTTAGATGTTCTTTGAACAAGCAGCCATCACTTCTTTTCTCCGAGATCATAACCACGATTTCGCTTGGTCTTATGCGGACATGCCCGATATTAACCCCACCATAGTGGTCCACAATATCGTAACCGTTCCCGATGCCAAACGTATCAAACAAAAGATGATGAAAATGTACCCTTGCATTTCTCTTCTCGTCAAAGAAGAAATTCACCACCTTCTTTCCATTTCCTTCATCTTACCCATTGATTATCCCTATTGGATATCTAACATTGTCCCTATTACTAAAGCAATAGGGGACTCCGCATTTGCATGGACTTCGTGACCTCAACCTCACCGCCCGAAAGATGACTTTCCTTGCTGCTATTGATCAACCGGGTTGACCTCACCAATGGTCACGAGATGCTCTCACTCATGGATGGCTTCTCGGGTTATAACCAAATTTTGATTGCCCCAGAAGATTAGCACAAGACCGCATTCATTACCCCTTGGGGAACCTTTTGCTATCGAATCATGCCTTTTGGCCTTAAAAATGTTGGTGCTACATATCAGCATGTTATGACTTACATCTTCCATGATATCATGCATCGTATATTAGAAGATTACGTGGATGATCTCTTGGCCAAATCTAAATGTTGCACCAAGCACCTCGCATGATCCTCAAAACCATCTTTGACTGCCTCATTAAATATTGCATCCGCCTTCAGCCTAAAAAGTGCGTCTTCACGGTTCTCTCAGGAAAGCTCTTGGGATTTATTGTTTCCCTCCATGGTATAGAAGTTGACCCTACTAAAGTCAAGGCCATTCTGAAATGCCTCCACCCACTAACCTTAAACAACTCTGTAGCCTACAAGGTAAATTGCAGTCCATTCGCCATTTCATTTCACAATTATTTGATCGGTGTCAACCATTTCATCATCTTGCTTAGGAAGGATGTCTCCTTTAAATGGGATGATGACTATCACAAAGCTTTTGAAGGCCCTAAAACAATACCTTCTCCAATCCACTGTACTCATTCCACCTAAAGATGATCAACCTTTTTACCTATACATATCAGCTACCGATCATTCCTTGGGAGCCATGCTTGCTCATCACGATGAACAACACAAGGAGCAGGCAGTTTATTACATAAGCCATACTATTTTGGACTATGAAACCCGATACAACCATCCAGAAAATATTTTCTTAGCCTTAGTTTTCGTTTCCACCAAACTCCGCCATTACCTACTCAACCACAAAACCTATGTCGTGACCAACACCGATCCCTTACACTTCATGTACACCAAACCTTATCAAAATCAACGCACCGTATGATGGCTTATGCTTTTAGCTGATCTTGACCTTGAATTCATTCACCAAAAGTCCATCAAGGGCCAAGCTATTACCAACCAACTGGCTGACACACCTATTTCCGGGATCAACCCTCTAATTTTGACTTTCCCGATGAGTCAATTGCTACTCTTTCCCTGGATGAACCCCCTTACCAAATGACACTATTCTTCGATGGTTCTAAGTGTCAGTGTGGGGGTGGGGCTGGTGTTATCCTCATTCCTCTGGATGGAGAACCCATGCCTTTGTCTTTCAAACTAGACTTTGAATGCACCAACAATATTGCCGAGTACGAAGCGCTCGTACTAGGTCTCCAGGCTGCATATGCCCTAGATGTCAAATCAATCCACATATTTGGTGATTCACAATTGGTCATAAACCAAGTCAATGGTATGTACCAATGTCGTAACGAGATACTTCAAAAGTATAAACATCATGTAGACATACTTTTGACCACCTTTGATCATTACACCCTTCAAACCATCCCACGTTCAACCAACAAATTTGTAGATACCATGGCCTACTTAGCTTCCCAAATACCCACTTCCCTGCCGATTCCAAAATATTTGTCACCGTACAACACCTCCATTCACCTTCTTATTTACCTCATGATGTTTACTCAATCGGAACCGACACCCTTGACCTAAGTGACCTTTGGTATAAACAATACTCCACTACCTTTTCCTCTCCATCTTACCTCCTAATCTCACCCATAATGGACAACGCACCTTCCTTAAAAAGGTCTCCCATTTCATCATTCTGGGGACTCCTCTATAAACGTGGCTTTGATGGTATTCTCTTATGATGCCTCACAAGTTTTGAAATCCCTTATAACATTAAGAAGGTTCATGATGGCATATGTGGAGGTCACTTTAGTGGCCTTGTTGTTCTTAAAGCGTATTCTTCATCTCGGGCTACTCTTGTGCCAAGCCTTAACCATGATTGTTGTGACTATGTCAAATGTTGTGTGAAATTCCAACAACATTCCAACCTTCATCATACACCCATCACACCTTATAGGTCGCTCGTGACCTTTGGCCCTTCTCTCGATGGGGTTTGGATCTTCTCGGAGAAATCAATCCTCATTCTTCCCAATGCCATCAATGGATCATAACTACTACCGAATACTACAAAAATAGATGGAAGCCATACCACACATCTCCATGAAATCAAAAAATATGTGAGTTCATTAACCATCACATTATTTACCACTTTGGTGTCCCTCATCGCCTTATCACTGACAAAGGAAAAATTCAAAAACAAAACACTGCAAAAAATTTGTGACACCTTCGGCATTCAACTTAGTTTCTCATCACCTTATTACCCACAAACCAATGGCCAAGCTGAATCCACTAACAAAACCCTCAAAAAAATTCTCATGAAAGTGGTTGATGATACTGGAAGGATTGACATATGCACATTCCTTTTTCCCTATGGGCATACCGCACTAGTATTCACACTTCCACTGTGGCCACACCCTTTTCACTGGTCTACGGTACAGAGGTTGTTCTACCTCTCGAAGTCCAGATCCCCTCACTCCACATTTCTCTCCATGACATGCTTACTGATGATGACTTTCGTTAGGATTGCTTAGCACAACTAGAGTTATTAGACAAACATCGTCTTAACGCTCTGGATCACCTTCAAGTTTACCAACAACGTATCAAATGTGCTTATGAAAACGTGTTCATGAACGAACCTTCCAAGTTAGTGACCTTGTCTTGAAAGAAAATCAACACATAACCAAAGCAGAAAAAAGTAAACTGGGGAAAATTCACTCCTAATTGGCTGGGACCATACATCGTAACTCATACCTATGGATCAGGTGCCTATCGTTTATCCTCGCTTGATGGTAAACCGAACTCTGAGCCCCTTAACGCATTGCATCTTCAACCATTCTATTGTTGACTCATTGTCCTACCTCACCCTTTGTCTCTTTACAGGCTTGTCCCTTGAGTGCTATCCACTCCATACACCTCCCTAACAATTAAACAAGAATCATGTGAGTACCCATCACTTGTTATCTTCTCTTGAATATGTGTACCACGACACTGCACATAAGCATGATTCTCATGGATACTTTTCGTCTACCTTTAGATGAGATCCCATGGTCATTCCACCTTGCCTTTTGAACAAGAGTCCTATCCTCCACCTTGGTCTTGTCCATGATTTCAAAGACCTCACATGGGACCAAACTCCTTGAGTCAAACTTCTAATAAAAAGATGACTCCCTCAAAAGGACATCTTCCTCTCGACAAAATTGCTACTATAAATAGACTTCTCCCTCAAGGACAACTATGTGAAGCTTAAAAAAAAAAGAGAGAAACCGAAGCTTCCCGCATCGATCAACTTCATGAAGACCTCAAGGAGTACCATATTATTTATCCCATATAGACTTCCCGCATTGATCAGTCTATCACAACAAAAACTTTTTAGTCATGGACTTGCCCATTGTGACCTCGGACCTCTTTCCCAAAAGCCTTATCACTCAAAGCATATAAAATTAACTACCTTTCACCCACCTTACCATTTCCACTCTCATTTCCTCAATCGCCTCAAGGACATCTTAGAATTTTGACATTTGGTGATCCTGTGAATACGTTCATCGTAGAACAATTAATCGTGCAATGCCTTTCGGTCTTGTGTTCATCACCCCCCTAAGTATGATCTACTTGGTATGATCTTACCTAATTAGGTGGCTTTTATTTCCCCCTCTTATCTTTTAACCATCTTTGTTTACATTTTAATTACCTTATACAAGACTTGGTACTCGACGCTTACCTTTGAGGTAGTCCTCCCCTTTCGCCATAATCGCCTTCACCTGCATCCTTTTACCTATAATCTACCCACACCTATTAAACCTAAACCCACAACATGCCCACAAACCTACCAACTCATTTTCATATTCTTCCCTAGCTCATGGGAGAACTACATCGGCCTGAAGTCCCTTTTTCACTGGGACTATGTAGGTAACACTCTGAGGGCATGGGGACCTTGGAGGTTAGCTTGACCATTTCTTTACCCTAAACACAATTTATCAACCATGCCTAACTCACCATTTACCCAACATTTCACTTAGTTCCCCTTTTCTAACAAAAGTGGAAATTAAGTCACATACATAACAAGTTGCTTACTAAAACATACATTTATTACACCTACCATCTCTCTATCATCACTATGCATAGATTATAGAACATTTCACATATGACCCATAATATCATTCATTTCCAAAATAATGAATCATAACTAAACCTACTTTCAACTTGAACCTAGCCTATTCTTGCTGTGACCATTTATCCCGACCCTACCTTTAGTGTACCGAACATACCTAAAACATTCATGCACCTAACCTATGTTGTGTTTCTGACCATATCCTATACCTTGGATACTGCGATTCACTTCAACCTTGTTTGGATAAACCTATCGACCTTAGACAATGTAGAGTTTTCCTGCTCTTCAACCCGGTAGCATGCTATAGTTTATACGTGTGCGTGCGTTTGATCTATTGCTACCTGTTACCTTGAACCATTACCTAGATTGCCCGCATAGACATTTCACCCTTTTCCCCTATACCCACTTGCCTTTTCCTCACCTTTACCTTTTATCAAACCACTCACCGCTTGATTGCTGCCTCCTCGGGCCTTCTGGTTTGAGGGGGATCATCTTCACCCACACATGGGGCAACCACATATTATTTTTGTTAGCATCGCTTACCAATACAAGCTACACAACAAAAAGGGCAAAATGTAGACACTAAAATTAGGTCACACTCCCCTTTTGTCCCTTGACATATAAGCACCCTTTATTACATTTACCTAGCCATGACCCCCCTTCACCCCACTAATATTAATTTAATTAAATTAATGCATTATCCTCACTATATTTATTATTTAAATATCTTATTTAAATAATATCCCCACATACAGTTCACTTAGACACCTCACCAAGCCAACTCAACCTAAGACCTATTCTTAGCAAGTTCCCATAACTAACTAAGACTTACCCAAACCCTAAAAATCAATGCCTACATTCCCTCTAACCACATTCCCACATGCTCACAAGAAGCTCCCAGTCTAATCCATGGGATAATGACACGAGATCCAAGGAAATCAGGAGGATCTCCCTAGTTTAGTAAACCTAGGAAATCCCGCCTTGACCGATGTCGGTTACCCCTAACCGTCATCGGTTAATCCGAACCGCCGTCGGTTACCCCTTTTAACCCCTAAACTACCTTATTCTAAAGTTTGGAAAACATTGGGAGAAAGTTGATGAGAAAGAAAACATCTCGGAGAGATAACGCATCTTCGAGAGCAAATTCTAGCGAAAACTCGCATCCAGGAAGGAGATTGAGCATCTTCTCCGCACAACCATCCCATCCATGATCCGATCTATCCAAGTAAAGAGGAGTGCACATACGCAACCCATGCGAAGCTTTTCTTTAGTTGGTGATCACTTGTAATCTTCAAACCCATCATCAACACCTCCATCCTCACACACAAGCCTTCAGAATGAAATCCAAGTAAGTAGAACATCATAATTTCTTGGTTATTTCATTTCATCATCATTTTATCATCCATTGTTTACCTTTCACCCACCTTACCATTTCCACCCCCACCTCCATATACCCATTAAAACCTCACAAAAGCCTACTCCAATCACCCAATACCTCGTCTCGACCAACCAAAGTCCTTTGTGCAATCACAAAGGAGACCAAAAGCCTATTTTGTGACATTTCCAGATCCCATAATGTAACCGGCACCGGTTACACCTAACCACCGTCGGTCACCCCTGACCGACACCGGTCTCTGTGTTTGCCCACACAGCCCTAAATAGAGACCTACCCACCTAATTTTATCTCACCCTCATTCACTTGTGATCTACCCGAGACCTTTATCAGACCTGTAGAGACCCATAACCAATCATTTGACCTTTGGATTCTATTCTAGCTTAGCCTGTTAGATTAGATCTATTTCTTATTGTGTTTTTAAGTGAGATACCTAAATCATTTTAAAATAACAATAGGATTTACTTTGTTTATAGCATTGAATTGTTTAAAACAATGGACTGACAACCATCTAGGAAGTATCATACTTCCGGATCTAGCTTATGCTAGGCAGTTCACTGCCCATATTGTTTAATTCCTTCTAGTGGTCTTGTTTTCATTATAGGTAGTTCCTCCTAGCCAAAGGGAAACTCTCACGATCAGTTGTGGATTCGAAGTCATATGTTCACAAAGACCCATCAATCGACATTTGAATAGGTATTCCTCCTACACCCATTACCCTATCTATTTTGTCAACACTTCAAAGAAACAATCTAAGAAAAAGGTGAAACAAGAGAAGAGAAGAAATCCAAAATCCTTTCTAACAACCTTCAAAATCCATCATTTCATCTACTAGAGTGATGGGTAAGATTAAAGCCCATACCCTTTGTACTTTTCCTTGTTTAAGAAGAAAACTTGACCATACCTTCATGATGAATTCTCATCTACCACAAAAGTGTCCACTTTTCAAAAAATTTTGAACTCCATAATACTTGAAATTATAAATTTTATGTTTCCATATGTTAGATATCACTTCCACCTTTCTAATGACTAGTCTCTTGTGAGAAACAAACATTTCTAGCTCAAGTTATAGCATTTCGATTTTGGGAGCTCTCTACTATTTTGGGGTTTCACAACCTCCGAAAATCCCATTTTTCATGTCTTCATATCCTTGGGTTTGTTTTCACCTTTTCATGGACTATGATTTTTTTGAAAACAGGAATCGGGGCTTGAGAAATCGCCGTTTTTTTATGAAGGGTTTTTTTCGCATGTTTTAGAGCTAGTACAATGTTGAGTTGGTGAGTTAGCTCGGCGAGCCGAGTAGTTTATCTCCTTGCATTTGATCATGGTGGGTTCCAAACGTCTTTCTTACCGCTTTATCTACCCACCTTTACAATCTATAGCCCATCGAGCCTCAAACATAAATCATTTGGCATGGATGGCGAGCTCCTTTACAATTCATGAAGTCTCTCCGAACTTCTTCATCTCGCCACTCGTTGTCAAAGCCTTGTTGGTTCACATGCACCCTACCCGCATTCCATTTTCCTTGGCGGGATCTTCATTCCCTATCATCGAGCTAATGGTGAACTGTCCACTTCACCGAGCTCGCCACATTTTCCGCTTCACATGGTCTGGACTCCTCACCCCGAAACTTACGCTTCATTGTTGTATTAGCCCCTCTTGGGCCAAGTTCTCATTTCTTCCGCAAAGTTCTAAATACAACGACGAGCTTTGTCTCATTTTGATTAATGAGATGCACATTCATTCTTCCACGCGGTGTCACCATTCACCTTTTCGGGCTCGTTGTTTAAACCGCCGCTCGACCCTTAGTAAATGTCACCTCGCCACATGTTAACTCATCGTTGACCTTTGAATCGCTTTGACACAAGTCCGGAGCCCCCATTTTGGACATTACCCTTTCAAGATTTCGGATATTATCGTTTAGGGCTCCAACACTATTCATCCATCGCTTGGCTAAGAAACCTTGAACTCCCAAATGTCCAAAGTCCAAAATTCATACTTCAGACTTCGACATTTTTAGACATTTCATCCCTTCTGAGCATGAATCACTTGCCTTAGTCTCCAAAATGTGTCGATGCCAAATTCCGTCGTGTTACACCCTCGAGCTCGAGCTCGACTTGTTAAACTTACCTTCTTCCTGTGACTTGGTCGACGAATTCCTCATCATCTTCTTCCTAAGATTGTGAGCTCATCCTGCCGTGAGCCAATTGTCGGATCCATCCCGACCTCCACATTCATTTTGTGAGCTACAAGCTCACCTGGTTTTTCATGTCATGCCAAACTATGTCGGCTCTCTAATTGCAAGCTCGGGACTTGACTTCGGGAATTTTATCGAGCCCTCCATTCAGCGAGTATCTCGTTATGTTTCATCCTCTTCAATGCAAAATTCAAGTTTCCCCCACATTCTTTGAGTTGAAATACCTCGGCCTCTCGTTTCTCCAGAGTTCATTTTCTTGGCTATGTAATTTTCTTTTCATGAGCTCCCATGGTTGAGCTCTTTCTCCATGGCCCAGTCAATTTCTCTCGAGCGTTGAGCTATTATTTTGGGATTTCTCGGACTTATCTCCTAGGTGGCTCCTACGTGTCATGCTCTCCACAAGTTATGAGCTCGCTGCATTCACATGCCAATGTGGCGAGCCCGGTTCTTCATTCCCGCGAGCTCCATTTCCAACTCCGTGGCCTTCCCATTTCCTAGCCCAACGTCTACATGGATTATTTCTATGAATTCTCTGTCCTCCTTCCCGATTCTCTCTGGAAATTCTTATCTCACCACCATTGTATTTTCAAACTTGTCCATTTGTGAGGATTATTTTTGCTTTGCCGACTTATCAATAATGCCTTGACATCGAGTTAATCCCAAGTGAGTACTGCTTTGTCATCCACCTATGAATCGATAAGTTCCCGATACTATGCCGAGCTTGTTTGGATATTCCCACAAATGACCACACATGTCCTCCACATTGTGCAAGCTCATTCAACTTGATTTATATGCGTAGCTATCCAAGAATGGCTTGCAGAGTCCCCGAATCATACCTCCGAGCATTGTAGACCCCAACTCGCCAAGTAGATTGGGAGCTACTGACACTCCTCAAAACACTTGGTAGATCTATATTTACCTCACCCTTATGTATAACTATAAGGGGGTGCGTCTCCATGCTCACAGAGCGACCGCCTCCCCCAGGATGGGCAGACCCCATCCGCGCAGGGTAGTGCACGAGGCGCTATCCAGGGTTCCAGAATGGATCCCGGCCGAGGCAAACGGTTGGCCAGGCATGGGTTGGGGTTGACGACCTCGCATGCATGTGCTGACAGAAGATCTGGGCGAGTTGGGCGAGTTAAGCGCGCAGGCTGAAAATGGGTGACCTCCCGGGAACTTCCCGGTGTCACATCAATATAACTCCAGTTGGGCGAGTTAAGCGCGCAGGGCATAAATGGGTGACCTCCCGGGAAGTTCCCGGTGGCGCACCAATGCAACTCTTGAGGGCTATGGAGTGAGTAAGAGTTGTGCATGGGGGAATATGAAAGGACCATGCTACGAGCCCAAGGATGTCTCAGAATCAAGGTTTAGCCGAGGCGGGTTGGTGAGCTAAGTTGGTTGCACTTAGGAACAGTGCAAGGTGTCTTGGAGCGAAGAACTTACCCAATGTACGCGGAGCTTAGGCCCAAGGCAACTCATGTGGGCGTGCAGTGGCAGAGCGGGAGTTGGTTTGAAGCATGAAGACCTTGTACGATAGAGGCCTTGCGTTGAGAGTGCAGCGCATGCCTAAAGAGCCAGAGTGAGCATGGCAGACAATACAGACCAACAGTGGGAACTCACAACCCCACCAAGTGGAGTGTGGAACACTTGGTGCACTGGACATTCAGAGGATGGGGTGTTCAGCAGACCTTGGAGATATACTCTACCCTTGCGGAGTATGTCCATGCAGTGATGTGCATCGTGGATCAGCAGTGGGACTCCAGTGTTAAGTGACAGTGGACTTGGGGAGACCTTTAAGGTGGCAACGTCCTTAGAAGCAGAGTTCATGTGGGAAACAGCCAAGAGGCGTGATGGAGTGAGACTGGGATCCGGAGGTCGAAACGGAGGAGAAGTAACTCGGACGCGAGCGAGCCAAGTGTGGCGAGCTCCTCAACCTTGCAGAGGTTAAAACAGCGCAGATGAGTCGAGTGCTCACATGGATGTATCGGAGTGCGCCGGAAGCGCGGATGCGGAGTGGGTGCGAAGCAGAGGCTGAGACTCAGTGAAGTGGACAGAGGATGGTTCACATGGTGATGCGCGACATGGTGGGCTGAGTCAAGGACATCATGGATACCGTTGCAGTGTGGTGAGCTGACAACGAAGGCAGAAGACTTGTGAAGTCAATGCGGTCTGGACGCAGACGGGTGTCTCGAAGAGTAGGCACGCCGATGTCAGTGGCCATGGCATCGGGGCGAGATCAGAGGATGGATCGAGCCGAGGGAAGCAGAGTACCTCACCCGCATGTGATGCGGTCTACCAGGATGGCGAGCTAGCAGTGCTCCCCGCAGGGATCCTTGGTGTTGTGGACTTGGGTGACAGTTGGTCAGCAGGTCGGGGTGAGTAGAGGCTCACACCCGGGAAGGACTCAGAGGAGGACTTCCCCCGTCGGTGCACGCGTAGGTGACCGGCGCGGCAACTCAGGCAGACTCATGGATGGATGACAGATAGGTGCATGTGATGCTCCTCAGTGGCCTTGTGCAGAACAGTGGGATGTTCGACAGAGAGCCGGCCAGCGGCATGAAGCTGGGTCAGTGATGAGTCTTGGAGGCGTGAGTTGTGCATTCCCTCAAGTGGACTAAGAAGGCATATTAAGAGCTCCCGGCGGTTGTATGGGCAGCCGTGGCATTCGGCGAGTGGTCTTCTGGAGCAGTTGTATGGGCAGCTGTGAAGGGTGTTGGAAAGGTTCACTTGTGCATTGGTTGGAGATGCAGTTGGGGAATGGGTGGTGGATGAGACGGAGAAAGGCGTAGTCTGGGACTACTGGAGTAACTTGATCCTCTAAGGCAAGCGAAAAAGGTAGTGTCTCAGTGCCGCACGTTGGCTAGTTTATTCCGCTTTAAAGCTAGCCCCGTGACAGCTGGTATCAGAGCTTCATCAAGCGAGAGAGTAAAGTGTGCCTGATATGTAGCGTGTCAGCTTGTATCAGTGCCGTTGAGTTAATGTTGTACTTGATACTCAGAGTGATCAACTGGTGTCAGTGCATTTGAAGTGATGCTCTCTTTGATACCTAGAGCACATTATGCAGCGGTGTGGGATGTTGATTGAAGAACAGGGTGGCAGACTAGGGAGCCAACGCAATCAACATCGTTGGTGATCGGATGGGCGGGACACCAACGCGGTTGGGCGGAGCAGAAGTAGACTGGTGTGTGCTTGTGAAGCGGCGTCAGATTGAAATGCCTAACCTTATGTGCGGCTATGCAGGGTCGTATGTTTGAGGGAGTTGGTTGTTGGACGAATCGGATCAGGAGGGTCTTGTGAAGATTGGCAATCAACGGTGTTGGCGATCGGAAGGCGGGACACCAACACAACTGGATCAAGTGGAGCAGTGTTGTTCCAGTTAAGAAGAAGACTGGTGTGGGCCTGGGCAGCATCAGATCAGAGTGATCCAGCGGAGTATCAGGGCTCAGTGGAGCTTTATTGATGTCACAGTGGAATGAATGAAAGACAGTGAACTTTCTCAGCTGTAGACCAGAGGGTTGATGAGAAAGGAGTCATGCAGTTGCGACGGTGGTCCGCATGGCGTTCAGTGATCAGGGTGTTGTAGACCCGTGCAGGTGTCAAGAGTTGGCGCTTGTGCAATGCAAGTAAGCCAGTGCAGGTTGCTAGAGACTTTGTGGGAGAAGAAGGCCAGTGTTTTGAACAGATCTCAGTTGTAGAGGAGGCGACAGGGATGCATCGGTGTGGGGTGGTAAGTCACTTGATGGGCGATTCATGTGGAGGCTGGTGCAGAACTTACTCCTAGCAGTTTGGGTGAAGGGATAACACTTGGTAGAGTCCAGGTGCAGTGGCAGAGTGACTCGAAAACTCGGTAGGTGCGAAAGCACTGAGTAGCGCGACGACTCCCCAGAAGTTGTAGACGGGACTTGTACATTGTGGATGGCTGAATTGCAGTGTTTGTGATGTGATATCATGTTGATACTCGAGCCATTAAGTGGAAAAAGTGGCTCTCCCTTGGCAGAATCACGGTGGTGAATTTTGCGAAACCTCGGTATTTCAGGTTGGCAACGGTGGCAGTGGCTACATTCCGGAGTGAAGCAAGAGTTGCGTGTTCGGAAGTGCTGGTTGGTTGAAAGCGGTGGTGAGTAGATCAGTCAAGTTGCAGTGAAATGAGGTATTCCTGGTGAAGAGTTTGCCAGAAGATCAGCATCAGAGACACAGTGGTGGTTTGGTGTTGGTAGAAGTGCTGAACAAGGGCAGCATTTGCGGTGAAGTTAGGCCCCTGGATCGGTTGGAGAATATCATGTGTTGCGTGTGGAAGCGTGGTGTGACCAGTTTCAGCAGCAGTGAAACCTTGCAGTGGTTCGTCAATCGGCATGGAGGTTGGCGGTTCTCCAGTTATGCAGTGAATGTTGTGCAAGAAGGGCTCAGAGCTTGGCAGGGCAGCTTGTACATCATGCAGAATTCCTAAGAGGTTGTGGGAATTGCAGAAGGGGTATCCCATCAGACATTGTGTTGGATGTTTGGTGAAGTGTAGTTTCAGAGGAAGGGAGCTACAGCGACAGAAGTGTTGAGTGTTGGCACTTTTTGTCCCGAGCACAGGGAGTTAGCACAGCGAGATGTTGAAGAGACTGAGTTGTGTTATGTCAGCAGTGACCGAAGTGTTCCGTGTGTATTTGCATGTGAGTAGTGCAATTACATTTTGTCCAAGTGTTGCGAACACTTGCATCCTTTGCGCAGGCTTGCGAAGTCTAGCATCGGCGCCGTGGGCGTCGCCACTTTAAGTGGGGGAGAATATAAGGGGGGTGCGTCTCCATGCTCACAGAGCGACCGCCTCCCCCAGGATGGGCAGACCCCATCCGCGCAGGGTAGTGCACGAGGCGCTATCCAGGGTTCCAGAATGGATCCCGGCCGAGGCAAACGGTTGGCCAGGCATGGGTTGGGGTTGACGACCTCGCATGCATGTGCTGACAGAAGATCTGGGCGAGTTGGGCGAGTTAAGCGCGCAGGCTGAAAATGGGTGACCTCCCGGGAACTTCCCGGTGTCACATCAATATAACTCCAGTTGGGCGAGTTAAGCGCGCAGGGCATAAATGGGTGACCTCCCGGGAAGTTCCCGGTGGCGCACCAATGCAACTCTTGAGGGCTATGGAGTGAGTAAGAGTTGTGCATGGGGGAATATGAAAGGACCATGCTACGAGCCCAAGGATGTCTCAGAATCAAGGTTTAGCCGAGGCGGGTTGGTGAGTTAAGTTGGTTGCACTTAGGAACAGTGCAAGGTGTCTTGGAGCGAAGAACTTACCCAGTGTACGCGGAGCGAGCTGGGCAACTCATGTGGGCGATGCAGTGGCAGAGCGGGAGTTGGTTTGAAGCATGAAGACCTTGTACGATAGAGGCCTTGCGTTGAGAGTGCAGCGCATGCCTAAAGAGCCAGGTGAGCATGGCAGACAATACAGACCAACAGTGGGAACTCACAACCCCACCAAGTGGAGTGTGGAACACTTGGTGCACTGGACATTCAGAGGATGGGGTGTTCAGCAGACCTTGGAGATATACTCTACCCTTGCGGAGTATGTCCATGCAGTGATGTGCATCGTGGATCAGCAGTGGGACTCCAGTGTTAAGTGACAGTGGACTTGGGGAGACCTTTAAGGTGGCAATGTCCTTAGAAGCGAGTTATGTGGAAACAACCAAGAGGCGTGATGGAGTGAGGCCCGGATTCGGAGGTCGAAACGGAGGAGAAGTAACTCGGACGCGAGCGAGCCAAGTGTGGCGAGCTCCTCAACCTTGCAGAGGTTAAAACAGCGCAGATGAGTCGAGTGCTCACATGGATGTATCGGAGTGCGCCGGAAGCGCGGATGCGGAGTGGGTGCGACGAGGGTCGAGACTCAGTGAAGTGGACAGAGGATGGTTCACATGGTGATGCGCGACATGGTGGGCTGAGTCAAGGACATCATGGATACCGTTGCAGTGTGGTGAGCTGACAACGAAGCCAGAAGACTTGTGAAGTCAATGCGATGCTGGCCTGAGACGGGTGTCTCGAAGAGTAGGCACGCCGATGTCAGTGGCCATGGCATCGGGGCGAGATCAGAGGATGGATCGAGCCGAGGGAAGCAGAGTACCTCACCCGCATGTGATGCGGTCTACCAGGATGGCGAGCTAGCAGTGCTCCCCGCAGGGATCCTTGGTGCGGTGGACTTGGGTGACAGAGGTCAGCAAGTCGGGGTGAGTAGAGGCTCACACCCGGGAAGGACTCTGAGGAGGACTTCCCCCGTCGGTGCACGCGTAGGTGACCGGCGGCAACTCAGGCAGACTCATGGATGGATGACAGATAGGTGCATGTGATGCTCCTCAGTGGCCTTGTGCAGAACAGTGGGATGTTCGACAGAGAGCCGGCCAGCGGCATGAAGCTGGGTCAGTGATGAGTCGTGGAGGCGTGAGTTGTGCATTCCCTCAAGTGGACTAAGAAGACATATTAAGAGCTCCCGGCGGTTGTATGGGCAGCCGTGGTATTCGGCGAGTGGTCTTCTGGAGCAGTTGTATGGGCAGCTGTGAAGGGTGTTGGAAAGGTTCACTTGTGCATGTTGCAGATGCAGTTGGGGAATGGGTGGTGGCAGAAGACGGAGAAAGGCGTAGTCTGGGACTACTGGAGTAACTTGATCCTCTAAGGCAAGCGAAAAAGGTAGTGTCTCAGTGCCGCACGTTGGCTAGTTTATTCCGCTTTAAAGCTAGCCCCGTGACAATAACCATTAACTCACCGAGTTCTCCATGTTGTCATCCAATGCAAGTTGCCAACTAGCTTCTTGCCGAGTAAATCAAACAAAATGCAAACTTTTAGCTCAATCCTTTTGGGGCCATTTTGGCATTTAAAACCATTTTTTAACTATTTTTAGGGTTTTCTTAAATTTCTCAGTCAAGATACCGTGGAGACTTATTTGAATGCATAAGAGCTGAATTTTTCAATCTTTCCCATTTTTCCTATTTTTGCTTGATCCAGCCCACCGAGGCCCGCATTTCACCATTTTTTCAAATTGATCTTAAGGGTAAAAACCTAGAAGAGGAAAAAAATTCGTCAATATTATTTTCACCCTTGAATTCACCGAATGTGCTCCTTGAAACCTTGAAACCTCTCTAACCTCAATTTTGACCTTAAGTGCCTTGTCTGGTGCTTGGGTCCCAACACATTACCCCATTGTCCATTTTTCTTGGCATATCTCGGCGGCATATTGGGGAATGGATAACAAAAGCTAATTTGACTCTTAAGTCATGGTCCTCACTTTCTCTATAGGACTTCCTTTATCATTCACCTCAACGAAGTATTCCTCCTTTGAAGATTCATGCAACTCAAAGTCCTTCTATTCATCATCCAAGTCAACTCCTACGCCTCAATCCACCGATTGGCGACATGATCCTCTTTGTCTATCGAAACTATGCCGTCTTCTAGAGAAACATATACAAACCAATTCTAAATCCACATCTTCTTCCAAACCTACTTCATCTCTTGAGTCATATTCTTATATCAATCAAAGTCCAATTCCTCCTTGTCTCTTGAGACAATATAGAATCTCGATTTTTGTCTCTTTCTAGAGACTATACTAATTTAAATTTTTGTCTCTCTCGATACAATACTAATTTCAATTTTTTTGTCTCTCAGAGACGAAATGAATGTAAAGAATGAAAAAATGAATTTCAAGAATAAATAATAGCCAAATATGTTAGAGTAGGCCGTACATAATAGTGCAATTAATAGTTATATAATAGTGCAATTAACGGTTACATATCGTCTATGATGTCGAGTAGGCCGGTAATCGGTATTATAAATTAAAAACAATTTGAGTTGAATCTTGTGCCCACAAATGGGTCCACAAACATTTTATTAATATCAAATAAGATAAAATACAAAAGTGGCGCCTAAATTTTGTTAACCCTTGACATATAATGGTACACATAGTTATTGAGTTAAAACTAGCAATTACACCCGAAGGTGCAATGGACACGACGATAGGGGTGGAGAAAAGAGAAGCAAACAACAATGGATGAAAACTGAAAGTTAATGAGTATCATTTTGAACTAGAAATATGTATTGACCGGTAACAATGTTGATATATTGAAATGACATAGTGATATTTTCCAATAAAACTTCAAAGAGTGATGTGGGGCTACCCCATATTCGGAAAGAGCATATGATCAAAATAATTAATTCAACATGTACTAAATACAACATCTTACATTTAAATATGTTTAATGAGCCTCTAATTACAACTCATTAATAACAACTCTAACTCCTTACATCCCCACAAATCTCTCATAACACTAATCTAGGAAGGTTCTTTAACAACCTATATTCAATCCCTAAATATTTCAAATCCCTATCAACACTCTAAAAATTCTTCATGAGTTGTTTTCTCAATTAACTAATACAATACTATAAACATTATCTTGCACATATTAAAGTGCACACTAATTATTCCTAACATTCCCCCTTAGTGTGAACATGGGAAATAATGCATGGTGGAGCACGAGCGTGCACGTTTACCTCATAGCTTGTTCTTCTAGGTTTTTGATGAATCTCTTCGTTAGGTTTTTGTTAATGATACCAAATGAATTTGTACTTCCCCTTGATCAAAAACCATTCGGATGTTGATTCCTCTTGATAATGCATCCAAGTACAAAAATAATGGCTCTTTATAATTTTTCAAAAATATTTCCTTGATAGGAAAATATTCCCCCTTTTAAAAATTTACCCCTTTGGAGAAAATTATTTTAAATATACCTATATCTCCCCCTTTTCAAAAAATACATCCTTGTATAATCACCCCTCACTAGATATTTTTCCTTTTAAAAGAAAATATTGAAAGGAATTTTGATCAAAATATATGATGATTTAAAAGAAATACTTAGGGTTAGGGAAATTTACTATCCCAAAATACTTGTTGCCACTGGTGATTTGAATACTAAAATTTTAACTGGCCACCATAGAAGGAGATAGGGATCCAAAGCGATGAAAATAGGGCAAGATCCTTTAGTACGGAGATGATTCCAAGAAATTTGAGGGTCCTCGCTATGATTTGAGAAAAATCACCAAACGCAATGATAAATCAATTTGATTTGTTGCGGAGATTTTACCACGCCGCTGAGTTGGAGAGATGAATCAAATTGATACAGGGCCGGATGAATTTTTTAGCAAGGGATGTATATGAGTAGACTAAGCTGCGGGGAGATCGCATCTGATAAGAACTTGTAGAGGAGTATTTTACTGTCTGACCGCTGCAAGGTATGATTTGTATGGAGAACACCAAGAAAGTTTATGATGTAAGATTTATATAGAGAACGTTGAGCCAGAAGGATCCTAGGGAGGCTCCAGATCAAGATGCACGAGTCATTATTGAAGAATGTTTTTCAGGTTCCCTTTCAAGCTGAAGAGATGATATATGTGAAATGAAGCCAAGCTCATGTGATAAGATAGACAGAGATCCCAAGATGCTTTCTAGTTTCGATCCAACAAATGATCTGATTCGATGTCAAGAGGGCATCGCCTTTAGCAGGGTCCACGAATTGTGTGGTATGCACCACAGTGGATGAACACCGAGGTCTTCTTAGAAAATACGTGCTCGAGGAGCTCATAAGAGTTGAATCTGTGAGTTAGAACCTTGTGAGTTGGAGAGCCTAA
Source organism: Taxus wallichiana var. yunnanensis (assembly GCA_018340775.1). NCBI lineage: Eukaryota > Viridiplantae > Streptophyta > Pinopsida > Cupressales > Taxaceae > Taxus > Taxus wallichiana. The sequence continues at coordinate 460,506,562 of CM031241.1, forward strand.
TGTAATGTCGTGAACAAGCTTGATATGCAAAATGTTTTTCTAGCAACTAAAATTTATGCTCTAGATTTTTTTAATTTTTTTTTCTGGGTATGAAAGTGGTGAAAAAATGAATGAAAAAACTATGGAAAGAGTGAACAGTGGGAAGAAAAACATGATGCATGTGAATGATGTATGTCAACGGGTTCGCTACGAGGTATATGGTATACGCTATTACCATTGACAAATATGAAAGAAACATGGATGCTACAAACTACTGATTTCATGTGAGGTCATGGTATCCCGCTAGTGTTTCATTTTCACCACTTGAATTCACGAAAAATGAATGGGCATGGAAGAAGGGAATGGGATCACATAGGTCCATGGGATCTGCTAACCCATTTCCTTAATTTAATTGACAAACACAACATGAGTGGGGTGATATTTAGAGAGGCACGGAAACTTGCTCGATACCAAATGTGGGGCGACCCCATATTCGGAGAAGAGCATAGACTCAAAATAATTAATTCAACATGTACTAAATAAAACATCTTACATTTAAATAGGTTTAATGATCTCTTAATTATGGATTAATAACAACTCTAACTACTAACATCCCCACAAAAATCTCATAACACAAATCTAGGAAGGTTGTTGTAACAACCTATATTCACTCTCTAAATCTTTCACATCCCTATTAACACTCCTCTAAAACATTCTACGTGATTTGTTTTCTCAATTCACTAATATAATAATCTAAACATTAGCTAGCACATATTAATGTGCACACTAATTATTCCTAACAAGTAATATACATTTCCCCATCAATTTGTGATGGAGATACATAGTTAGAGCATCATGAAAGTAAATGACATGCATGTAGAGGGGATAATTCTTGAAACTGTCAAAGTTCTTTGCAACGAAAGAAGCATTTGGTAATAAGAGGGTTGTATTCCCTTGGTTGAATTGAGGAATCTTGCTTTATTAGTTATGATACATGTAATTTGACAAGGGAATATTTTATTTCAGTGAAGGTTCCTTGTTTCTGCATATACCAACAACTACCAAGTGTCAATAAAATTTCAGAAACACACAATACAAAATTTAGAATAGCTAAAACAAGGCCATCTGTTGATAAGGAAAGGAATATAGAAAATTTATTACCGATCTTGTGAAGCAACATATTCTACAAGATGAGTAAAGAAGGCCCAACTTGCATTGGTTCATCTCGCATAATGAGCACAATGTAGCCATAACCAACACGTTGCATGTAGCATGAAAGGAAATGATATTGTTTAAAATAAAATTTGTATATATCTGGTAAAAAAAAAGTGACGAAATTGTTATCCAACCGTGTACAAAAGAATGAGAAAGATATCAACATTTGTATTGCTACTCTACAAATTAATAAGATACAAAGTGTCATAATTTTTTTGATATTTAAGGTAGAGATATTGATATTTATGTTGAAAATTTTAAGTTATAAATATTGATATCTATATAATTCAATTGTTACCAATTAAAAGAAAGTAACCAACCTCAAAATAGAGTTTGGAATGAGTAGGAGACATCTGAAGTGTCATCATTTTTTTGATATTTAAGGTAGAGATATCGATACAAAGTGTAGGAGAAATGCCGATATTATATATATATATATATATATATATATATATATATATATATATATATATATATATAATATCGGCATTTCTCCTACACTTTATCTCTACCTTAAATATCAAAAAAATGATGACACTTTCAGATGTCTCCTACTCATTCCAAACTCTATTTTTAGGTTGGTTACTTTCTTTTAATTATTATATATATATATATATATATATATATATATATATATATATATATATATATATATATATATATATATATATATATATATATATATAATTCAATTGTTACCAATTAAGAGAAAGTAACTAACCTCAATTGTAATGCTTTTGGGCATAGAGATAAGGATTGTAGGAAGTTTGTCAAAAATGACCATCCATGGAGAGGTTCTTTGAGATGAGGAATCAAAGAATACCACTTGTTTCAATTGTCAAGAAAAATAACACACTTTGCTAAGGTCAAGTTTGGAGAAATGAAGGCCTTAGAGGTAAGAATGTAATTGTGTGTTATAACTACAACAAGGTTGGTCACTTTTCTAGGAAGTTTCATGGTCATAAGGCTGCTAATTTAGGCTAGAATCTCGAGATCACATCGGTTTAGAAGCAAGAGCTATGTTGTGTGTTACAATTGTCATGGACTTGGACATTTTGCAAAACATTGATATCAAAATGAATGCTATAGGTAAAACAATAGGCTTCATGCATTCAAAGGGAAAGGTAAGAAGGTGTTAAATGTGAAAATAAATCCTAAGAGTGAGTCAAAGTCAGCCATGTTTGAAACAATCAATGAAAAGAGGGAGGTTGAGCATGAATACAAAGACAAGGGAACTAATTCTAGGACTAAGGAATCAAAGCATGATAAGAAGATAATGGGTGAAGATGGTAGAAAGGAGATGAAATCGAGACAATCATAGGAGAACCTAGCTCAAGAATGATATCAAAAAGCATTGATAAAGTTGAGAAGGAATAAGGTAAGCCTAGTACTAGTCATGAAGAACCTTTAGCCATAACAAAGAGAGATTAAGTGAATGAGGTGCATCATGTATGCTTGTCAGACTACAATAAGAAGATGAATACATAGGAGATGAAATCATCCTACCTAAAAGGAAATCCAAGAAGAATGAGAATATCTCAAAGGAAAAGATAAAGAAGATAGAGTCTTTGATATTTTGTGATGACTATGTATCATTTTAGTGATCTTATAAACATTGTGTGTCTTCTCTAGGCTTCTAAAATGCACTTATCATCTGAAGGAAGCATAGTGTGTATTAGTAGGTGCTAATCAAGGTCCTCACAATGTTGAAAATGTGTGAGAAATCAAAAGGTAAGTCTCTTTATCTCCTTTCATAAGGTCTTTGTGCATGTTTGGTTTGTAGAAGGTATTTGAAGGTCTTGTTTGTTTATCCAAGCAAAGAAAAGTGTCTTGATTTCATTGAGTGTAAGGTTTATTCTCAATCAAAACATCTATCCTTTTCCAAGTGTGTCATAGTGGTATATGATGATATCCATCCTAGTCTTCAAACATAGAGTCATGAAAAAGAGTGCACATTAGATAGTTTGTCATGATCTACAAACATGTTTATTTGAGTATTAACTTGAGTGTCCTAGATAGGATAAGTGTATGTGAGTACTTTTATGATTATAAAAAGGTTGAAATAGTCTTCAAGATGAAATTATCTGATTGAAAATTTAAGAAACTAGTGTCAATTCACATGCTAATCAGATATGTATGAGATTACTATATGCTTTATACAATGTCAAAGGTATAGTCCATCATTGTATCAATGTATTAGTTAGCTATGCAAAGGGAATTGAAACTAACACCTTAATAGTTTCAAAACATGAATCAACTACACAAAGATCATCATGTTAAGAGATAAACAAGAATAAATACCAATATTAAGTATTATAACTTGAAATAGAAATCAAACTAATATGTTAAGCATTTGAGTCTCTACTCTTTAGATCACCAAAAACACTAAATGGACCTATATAGATCCATGGAAATCAAATCTAATTGTTTGATCTTCAAGGTTTTAGGAATGGAGGCTCATCAAAGTATGGCTACAAGACCATTTTTATTCTTTTCATATGACCCAAAATCTTAGATGGATGAAATGCAAGAATGAGGCTATTAGCTCAAATGAAAGATGCTCTAAGATAAAATGCCTATAGATTAGCTATAAGCATGCAAGGTATAAGTAGAAAGGTTAGAGGAGGGTTACTTTTATAACCCAATGGTTTGAATAAGCTTTACATCCTATTGTATGTGGGATAATAGCAAAGATAGGTTAGTTATGGATAAACGTGGTTTAGAAGTGGTTGAGATTACTTTAGGAGAGTTTAGTTTTTCCTCTATTGACTCATGGGGATTGAGGGGGTTTATTAATTAAATAAAATGATTAATTAATAGGTGTAAAGATTATAAAAGCTTTTAGAGGAATAGTTAGTATGATTTATGTTATGAGAGGATTTTAATCAAATAAATGACGATTTATTGATTAAATAGAAGAGAGAATTAATTAATTAAGAATAATTAATTAATCTAGATAGAAAGGGGTATTAATTAATTATAAATAATTAATTAATCTAAATAGAAAGGGGAGCTTAATTAATTAGAAATAATTAATTAATCTAGATAGAAATGGGAGCTTAATTAATTATAAATAAATAAATAATTAATCTAGATAGAAAGATGAGCTTAATTAATTAGAAATAATTAATTAATCTAGTTAGAAAGGGAGTTGATTAACATGAAGGTCATTAATTAACGTTGTTGTTGGATAGAAGAATAATTAATTAGTGTAATGTAATTAATTAACAGTGATAGAAGAGAAAAAGAGTGATATTGATGATATGTCATCAATTTATGGGAAAGGGTATAATTAGTGCAATTTAAGTATTTAAATTACTCAAGCTAAATTATAGGTGTCTATATTTTCCCCTCTTTGGGGTGGCATAAGTGATGCCTTCAAATATAGTAGATAGATAAATTTTGAAGAGATAGAAGAAAAAAATTAATAGAATGAAGGATGCCCCTCGAGTGTCGATGGGGTGATGAAAGAGATCGATCGATGATCGAAAAGATGAAAGAAAAAATAGAAGAAGTAGAAGAATTGATCCCTATTTCCCCAAGTTGCTTTTGAAGAAAAGTGTTGATAGAAGGAGAGTGATATGGAAGAAAATTAAGATGAAAAAGATGGATATAACTATCATCTTGCCAAGTAAAAAAAATTTTATTTCATCATTTTGCTTATGATTGACATCATCGGTCCTTATTAAAAATAGAATGAACATAAGTGTAGTATGACATGAAAAGTCATATATAAAAAATTTCCATAGCTCAAAAACCAACTCCATGAAACATACAAAATGCAATGCAATATGAGAAAGTAAAAGATGTCTAACTCCCTGCAACATACATAATGCAATGCAATACAAGAAAGTAAACAAGCTAACCTAACAAAGAAACATAATGCAATGTTTTTGTTATCAAGCTTTGATTTTGACCTGTGTGAATTAATAACAAGGGTTAAAATATGGTGCCCCAAGCAAGGATACATGCAAGGGGAATAACGGAGGACACTTGGGTCCTATGAAAAGCAATCGTGCACTATAAAACAATACCAAACAACTCATTGTGCCCCAGATTACATACATAGTAAACAAGATAACTTTGTAAATGGTTGTAAATCTGATGATCCGCGAGTCATTTGATTCGTGAACATGTGAAAATACCGGATATGGGATGAATACCATGCACAAGATATGAGTTTCATCCATGCTATGGGCATGTCACTAATTTTTGCAATTTTTTTGATTGTTTATGATTTTTAGGATTTTTGAGAAATGTTTAAATGTTTAGGATTTTTCCATTTTCTTGATTTTTTTGGAAAATTTTGATTTTTAAATTTTTTTTTATGGATTTTTAATTTTAGAAACATATTTTAATTTTTTTTATTTTGAAAAGTTTTTTGAAACTATGTATAGGAAGACAAAGAAGTGTGGATTCCCCCAGGTGATAGATGGGATGTACAAGGAAAAATTCCATGAGTATGCGTAAGAAAGTGAAATGTGAAAATGACCTAGCAATTAGGTGGGAGTATTCAAAGGAAAAATCTTCACATGGTAAAGGGGGATCAAGGCCAATATAAAATAGGTTCAATCATAAGGGAGAAAGGATGCCCCTAGTGTAAGATGGCTAAGAAACACATGAGAGAAAGGAAGTAGAAAATTGTCTTATTAAAAGGGGAAAAAGTGTTTGCAAACATGGCAAAGAGGACATCCTATAAAATGGATTTTCTAAATGATTTTTGAAGAAAAAGGATGCTATGAAAATATTTAGAAGGTGGTCGATGAAAAAGTGATTAGCCCAAGGCAAAAATATGAGATAAGACACGCGCTAAAGCAAGAGTTTGAACAAGGTCCAAATAGTAAACACTTGGTAACATACTAATCTTGTTTACTCATCGAGATCCCGTGTGTGCATGTGGAAATGAATTACATCTTGAAGGAAAGAGTTGATAGACAACAAGTGAAGACACTAGCCAATGTGTAGGAATGAGTTAGTTTGAAAGGTGATTTGTGAATGGATTGTGGAAGGAGAGTCATACATTGCTTCTCTGCCAATCAAGTGTCCATAGCCTTGATGGATATGCATTTGATTCTAATCACAACATTTCTCTACTACCAGTTAAGCATCCATAGCCTTGGTAGAGATTATTGGAAATACCCCAAGAGAGAGTTATATATCAATTTGCTTTTGATTTTAGAGTTTGCTTTTTGATTGATTGATTTTGATTATTTTGCTTTCTAAAAACTTATTTCATCTCTCTTGTTTGACAAGGGTTAATAACCACTGATGGCTTGATGAAAGGATATGAAAGTGATTACAATCATGAAAATTGGCTAGTGTCAAAAATATATCCAAAATTTCTTCACAACAATTTTATTAAATGTGAATTGTGATAGGATCTCTAAGAGGTCAGTCGTTCTTTAATTTACCAAGGTGATAAAAGACTAGGGTCAAATAGATACCATAGAGATAAATGTCACAAAATGTGTGCGAATAGGATAACCACAATAACATCAAGGGATGAAAATGGTGGATGACTTGCAGAGGAATATGAAATAAAGGGAAGAAAGAACATCCATTTGTACGCAATACCTGATTGCAATGTTTGATCTTTATATCTTTGATTTTATTTTTGTAATGTTTTAATGTTTTCTTTTTTTTGTATTTTTGAATTGTTTTATGATTTTTTTGATTTTTTTATGGTTATCGAAATGAAACATGTCACTTTGCATGATAGGATCCAACAACGATGTTCGTGATTTCTTTGATAAGAGAGACTAAGCACATTTTCTTATCAAGTGTAATATTATCCCCGATCTCGATGATTGTGGTGAGCTCACACTCAAAAAATTATTGTGATTTGTTTTGAAACATGGGTTTCGTATGTGGGAGCTTGAGTTCCCTATCCATAGGTTTTTACACTTTACACCATACTTGATGGGTATGTTGGTGTGCATTCTGAATCATGTTTGATTTTGAATTTTATAATCATTTGAGTTATTGGGAGATTTGGAGCTCTTTGGATTTTTTATCTTAGCTTGATAAAGAACTTGTCTGGGTTTATTATAAGCTAATGCGTGACTTGTCTAATCCCGAGAAGTGGGAGAAGAATGTGGATGTTTAGAATTGATGGGAGAAATGACGACAGGCTTGCCAAAATCATTGGTAGAAGAATAATATGATGGATGAAAAGGATATGCAGGTCCAAGAATTAAAGAAGATGGGATACTAGGAGGTGAGCCACAGACAAAAGATGGAAGGCTACTTAGATGTGGCCCCAGTATAGAGGAAGAAGGGCTACTAGGAGGTGATCCAAGAATAGAAGATGAGGGGCTACCCGAAGGTGTCCCATATATAGAAGACAAGGGGTAAGGTTATAAATGGCCCCACAATAATAGAAAGTAATGGACTATCCGGAGGAGACCCATAAGTAGATGATGAAGGGCTACTTGGAGGTGGCCCATATATAGAAGAAGGCAATGGGCTACTTGGTGATGACCCAAAGTGTGATTGCGATTGAGGAATTGTGATATGTAAAGAATAATTGGGTGATGAGAAGATGGGCCATGGCTCAATACTAGACCCAGGAAGTTCATCACAGAATGAAGAATGTGAGGATGGAAGAATAAGAGGAGGATTAAGTTGCATGATCTTAGGCTCTTCCTCTATTTCTTGATAAAAGGAATCAACATTTTCCCCATAATACGTGAACGCATCGAGGTCTAAAGAGAATCCTTTCTCATAATTTGTTAAAGGGATATCTTCATGTGCCCCTATAAATGCCATGATTGCTCCTTCGTTTTGAAAGAAATAAATCAAGTATGGGTTTTTGATCGACCATAGGGTTTGATTGGAAGAAAAAGGTCCAACTAGTGTGGAAGACTTAAAAGATGTTTGATGATGGCGATAAAGAATATGACTCAAGAGACGAAGTAGAATTAGGGCTATATGTCTCGTGAGTAGAATAAGATGTGGATTTAGAGTTGGTTAGTATAGGTTTCCCTATAAGATGACATCATAGAGGAAGAATAAGAGGATTTTGTATCCAAAATTCCATAGATTTTGACGTAGGAGTTGACTTAGATGATTGACTAGAAGGAATTTGAGTCGCACGAATCTTCAAAGGAGGAAGGGTTTGTTGAGGTGACTGATAAAAGAGGTCCTATGAAGAATCACATTAGGGTCCTAGGAAGAAGGAGGACCATGAATTAGGATTTGAATTGATGAATGATAAAGAAGGTCCCGCGAAGAAATGGGGGACTCAAGAATCACAAAGAGAAGTATGATGATGGAGGTCCTGCGAAGAAGGTGAGGACTGTGACTTAGGAGTCAAATTAGATGAATCTAATAGTAGTTTGGATCCGAATCATCAAAATAATCAAAGGAAATATTTGGATTGGAATCCTCATAAGAAGAGGAAATGTTTGGATTAGAATTAGAAGAAGAGTGGGGGGAACCCGAATAATAATTTGGATCAAAATTTTCCAAACCATACCACTGACTATAATATGAAGGTGGGAAACAGGTTACCCGAATGGGTCCTCAAGCGAAGAACCAAACATGGTTTAGTCATGATGGGCATCTTTTGATGTGAATGCCTAAATTTTTATTCTTTATGGTCATACGTATAAGGAACCCTATGATAATTAGTCATGTTTGGTGTTCACTAAGTCTAAATGCCTAGACCTAGATAATATGATTGAACTCCTTCAAATAGAAGGAAGTTCCATGTCAATTCGGGTAGCATAACAACAACCAACTAGACATTTTGTAAATAGATAGGGATGCTTGTGTGATTTTCAAAAGGAAGCTAAGAAAAATATACATCGTGTTGACATAAGATTGATAATCCAGCAAGGTTTGAACAACAATTTAAGAGGCGTAAATGTCAAATAATTGATCAATATTTTAGCCACATAAAGGATACAAAGGAAAGATTTCCAATTTTTTATTGATACAAAAGTTTCTTAATAGGATTTTTTTTTCTAAGGTTTGAAAGATATGTTCAAAAATGACCATGAACTTAGGAAAAACAAGAAGATCAAGAGGATCAAAGACCCAAAAGATTGTCCTAGAAATGAGTTTATAAGGTGGATAAACATAAGGAACAATCACACAAGTTCAAAACACAAATCCAAATTAATGACCAAATAATAATGAAGAATCAATGGATCAAAGTGATTGTCCTAAATGGATAAGTCAAAATGATGAATAATCACAAGAAACAATCACACAAGGTTTGTTTTGAACCAATCAATCAATGAACTTACTTCCCAAGTTGTTTCCAAATGGTAGTTTGACATTTAAGATGATCAAAAAAATGTCACCACTTATGTCAAGTTCAAAGAAATGAACAAGATGTAAATAATAACAAAAATTTGATATGATCCCCAAACAAAGTATACTAAAAGAGAGCTTGAATCCAATCAATACCTATATCTCAAAAAGTGGAATTTATGAGTATGAATGACACAACAATACCACTAAGATATGTTAACCAAACTTTATGGAAAAGTAAGGTATTAATATCAAAATAATATTGATACGATGTGCAAAAAGGTAACAACAACACCTTTCAAAATCGAGGTAATGTTTGAAAAAAAACTAATGCTAGAGTATACCAAGGAATTGTTAAGGTGTGCATAGTGTAACATTACAATCTAGATACTTAGGACAAGTTTTCAAGAAACAAGACGTAAGTATCAAAATTATGACGATATGATACAAAAAACGTAACAGTTCAAAGGAGAGTCTAGTGAAGAAAAAATCCTAACTATGATGATGATCTTGACATGGGTATCAAGATCAAAATGACTGCCAATGATATGAGAACGTTCCCACACACTTTAGATGTTTAACAACCTAGCCACAAACATGGATGATGTAAAAGACATAAAAGTGGTGACATAATCAATTGGAAATACACGTGTGGTCACTCTTCTTTTGATCAAAAAAGTGTCAAAAGAAAGTGAAGGAAGTAGTACAAGTGAGGATGAAAAATATTAGCCTCACTTCGGAAGAGTTTCACCTCGCCTTAGGGTGAGTGAAAAACTAAGAAAAAGTAACGCTTCACATAGTTTGTGATGAATAATGGCTCTCAACTAAAATTGGTTTTAAATGGCCAAAGTTGGCTCACTGTCAAAGATAGCTTCCTAGGTGTTTCACTCAACTAGGTGTCAAAAGTGATCTAAGATAAAACTTGGTTTGCCAAGGGTTCCCAAGGATTATCCTCAAGCTTTACTTTACCCCCTTTAAGCACAATGGACGATAAATGCACCTATCATGTACTATCACCAAGGTTACGATACAAATAACTTTGGCGTTAAATCTCATGTGTATACTAGTTAAGTAGGTGTACGGAGCACTTCCTGTTTTGTCCACAAGGTTCCTTTTTACGTGGACTACTTTGGGGTTCCTAGGACCACCCCCATTGTTGTAGCTTAAGGCTTATGCCAAAGAGGTTATGTCCTAGTTTTAAGCGGACGAGGCATACCCTTATCTAAACCTGCAAATCAAGTGTTTTGAATGTAGTGTTTTTTTATCTTTTAGACTTAATGTGGTTTAGTCATTCTCCATTTGACAACCTGCAACACATGTGTAGTTAGAAAAGTTAATTTTAACTCCTTTCTTTGACCAACGTTTTTAGGTCCCACACTCAAGCGTTAGTAGTTCTCCAAACAAATCACATTATTTAAAATATGATTAAGAGTTGATTTTGATTCTCAAGATCATCCAAGGATGCAAGAGAAGAGCATACAAAACAAATAATCCAACTAAAAAGTAAAGGAAAACTTTGCAATTAATGAACCATACAAAAAGTTTGATAAATGTTCGTTCCCTTAAGCCAAAAATGAAAGATGAAGTTTCAAATTAACCAAATGTTAGAAAATGAAGACTAAAGTTGCTTTTGATTCTCAAGATCACCATAAGGTGTAAGAGAAGATCATACATAAAATTTATCCCAACTAGATAGAAATGAAAACTAAATAGAAATCAAACTAATATGTTAAGCATTTGAATCTCTACTCTTTAGATAACCAAAAACACTAAATGAACCTAAATAGATCCATGACAATCAAACTTTATTATTTGATCTTCAAGGGGTTAGGAATGGAGGCTCATCAAATTATGACTACAAGAACATTTTGTTCTCTCCATATGACCCAAAAGCTTGGATGGATGAAATGCAAGAATGAGGCTATTATTCAAATGAAATATTCTCTAAGATAAAATGCCTATAGATTAGCTATAAGCATGCAAGGTGTAAGTAGAAAGGCTAGAGGGTTATTTTTATAACCCAATGGTTTGAAGAAGCTTTGCATCCTATTGTATGAGGGATAATAGTAAATCTATGTTAGTTATGGATAAGCATGGTTTAGAAGTGGTTGAGTTTACTTTAGGAGAGTTTAGTTTTTCCTCTATGACTCATGGGGATTGAGGGGGTTTATTAATTAACCAAAGTGATTAATTAATATGTGTGCAAGCTCATAGAAGCTTTCTAGAGGAATAGTTAGTATGATGTATGCTATGAGAGGATTTTAATCAAATAAATGACGATTTATTAATTAAATATAAGAGAGAATTAATTAATTAAGAATAATTAATTAATATAGATAGAAAGGATTATTAATTAATTAGAAATAATTAATTAATCTAGATAGAAAGGGGAGCTTAATTAATTACAAATAATTAATTTTTGGAATATATAGGGTAAAAGGAGGGTTTTAGAAGGTCCCACAACCTTATACAAAAGAGCCCATCAGGCCAGATTTAGCAATAATAGTAGCAAAGCAAAAAAGTACCCATGAAGATTCCAAAAAGGACGAAAAAGACAACAAAAAAAGATATACATCATAAGAGCTTTTTCAGCTCAGAAACTGCATTTTTTTGCTCTAGGAGAGCCTGAGTCATTAGCAAGATGTTCGACCGCTTTGATAAGCTCCAGCATCGCAATGGTAGCCCCGTAGAATCCGTGAAAGCCTCCCAAGCTTTCAAAGCCTCAAAGCGTGCAGAAGTTTGTTTAAAATAGAAGAAACCATTTCAACTCTGTAGTTATCCCTTTTAGTATCGTGCACTCAAGATCAACAGGTTTCGAGTCCGAGAATAGGAGAGGAACAAACAATGTCGAGCAAGAACTTTGTCTTCAAGGATAACATTGTTTCCCTCAAATTTAGTGATGGGATCAATCACCGATGACTAATATCTAAATGCTCCGAGTCCGAGGAGTCGTGGTAGAGCTAAGCCAGTCCAAAGGTCAAGCACTGGGAGGAAGCGAGTGGCTGAAACAGGGAAGAAGCGTGACCACCGGCATCGTTGTCTTTCAAGAACAAGCAAGAGAGGGGCATGGGGAAAGAGGGGGTGGCAGGGGAAAAGAGGCAATGTGGGGGGACTCACGATAGCTACATCGATCGAGAGCCGAAGAGAGAAGCGTGCGACAACGCCAGAGGAGCTGGAGGCGAGGAGGAGGAGGAGGGTGAGGGGAAGGTGAGGGGAGCGGCGCGGCGACCCGATTTGGGTAGGAAGTGAAGAAGGTCGGAGTGAGAAGCAAAGCAGAGAAAAGTAAATATAAAAACCTTGGTGGAGAATGACACCTTCGCCTTCACGAGCTAACTGACCGAGTGTTCAAGGACTGAAACAAAAAGGCCGCCAGATTGATTTTCTTCCCCAACGAAGATGAGAGAGAATGAACAGGTGGGGACCAAAAACAAGCCGATATCTACCATCAATGGTGAAATACCACATAATGACCTCTCGCGACTCTCTCCCAAGGAGAAGGCAAGGAATCTCGAGTATAACCAGAGAGATATTTCACCAATCCATGTCACCAGGGGCGTTAAAGTCCTGAATTTCCGCATGCAGCGAACGCTTGTAGTAGATGTCTCCGGCAGCAGGAAGGCCAGTGGCATCAGCAATTGCATTCGTGGAGATGGTAAAGCGAGTGTTGCCGATCTGAACCCGACCCTTCGACCAGGAAGCCGTGACCGCATACGAAACCAGCGCAGAATAACCCGCCATTCTCTCCAGGAAGGTGGCAATACCATTTTCAAGCAATATATTCCACACCTCCCCATCAGCTTTTAACAGAATCACGCTTATCGTGCTCAATACGCCTAACCGACCCCCATGATATGAAAATTTGAATAATTACGTAATGAGAGCAATGAGATCATTTAATAACTTAGGTAGATCGGGAAGCCAACATTCAAGTTATCATTGCCCTCCCGCCACCTCCTCAAATGATTAATGTGAATATAATGCCCATATGTGTGGAGATCCCCCGCATCATTACAAAGCACCGTAATCAAAATATCCATCTTTAAGAGTCAAATCAATTAAATTTGACATAAAAGCCACCGCCCTTTGAGAAGGCCATAGCGAATTTGCCGAAACCTGAATTAGCCCTCCGTTCCACCAGTCAGCAATGGGGTATATCATTTTGAGTGATTTGGACAGCTCATCCGGTAGTCTTCAATCCAGCTTTGCTGATTCTCAATGAGAACCCCAATATTAGCAAGGAGGTCCGCTTTTTATTTCCTCCCCGAGGATATGGCCGAACCGGATTTGTTGGAAAGATCTTTGAATAATTCTGATATCAGCAATGATGTTCTGTATCGACCAATGACCAGAATCATTAGACTGCAGGAGCTTGATGATGTTGAGGGAGTCACTTTCAACTTAGAGGGGATCATCACCAAATTTGATAGCCAGCTCAAGGCCTTTGAGGACGGCCAAGGCTTCCGCACGATGGTTGGTACCAAATTTGAAGTTATGAGCAGAGGCAGCAACAATATATCCCGAAGAGCAACGAAGAATGGCTCCTCCACCAGAATTACCAGGATTGCCTTTCGAGGCCCCATCCGTGTTCAGTTTTTTCCAGCCCCTTGGAGGGGGAAGCCAACGAACTAAATCCCGAGCAGTGGAAGTGCCTTTACTTTGAATGGCCAACAACTTCTGCCACTCCTGGGAGTTACAAATTTGGATTTTTTGCTGATATTTGGTCCACATGATCGAGTTGAGATTTTCTTGGAAAGCAAGAGCAATCTGAGTAGCCACCTGAGCAGGTTCAAGACTTTTTTCTTTGAAGATTCTTCTGTTTCTTTCTTTCCAGATGCCCCATAATCCGTGAGGGAGGAGGAGTTTCCAAGCCAAATTCAGAATCGATGAGTGAAAGGAGAGCTCCATTGAGAGAGGGTGTCCTGAATGGACTCAGGGAAGGTCCAAAACACTCCCATCCTCGATAAAAGCCACTGCCAGATAACTTGCAAAAAGAACAATGGATCAAAAGATGGGCAGAGGACTCCGCCTCTTTAGCACATAACACACATCTAGTGGGGAGAGAGAAACCCCTCCTTTTCAGATTCTCCCCAGAAAGGAAAGCATTCTTAGAAGAGAGCCAAGAGAAAAAACCAATTTTGGGAATGATCTCATTTGGCCAGAATTTGGAAAGGGGGGGACCAGAGTCAGCACTATGCATCGAAAGATAAGCAGCCTTAACCGAGAAAGAACCAGATGGGGAGAGGGGCCAAATAAGCTCGTCCTCGTTTTGGGAGAAAGGGATGTAGATGGAAGTGAGAACCGCTCGAGCGATGTCATGAGCCTATTCTCAGAGATTGCTTGATACCATCCTGTGCCTTTATATCCCAAGAGGGAATGGAATTCACAATCTTCCAATAGCCCGAAGCTAATCTTCCTTGCTTATTAATGATGCTTCTTTTCACAGGGTCCCAATCAGGATTAAGATCAAGAGGCTCATCCCCTATCCAAAAATCCCTCCAGAAGTCAATAAGACGACCATTCCCAAATCTCCATTTAGTGCCAGCTCGGATAATGGGGAGGGAGCTAATAACAGAATTCCAGATGGCGAGCCTCAATTGATTGAAGTGAGCAGATCTTCGTTATTTGCTAGATATTTAGCTCTGAGCAGATGGGCCCAACTAGAATTACCTTTAGCCACTTCCCAAGCAAGTTTGGCCAGGAGGGCCCCATTCATGTCAGCCATTTTTCGAAGACCAAGCCCACCATGAGAAGTTGGCTTACACACATCCTTCCATGCCACAAGATGGATCCTCTTCTTAACCTCAGTCCCTGACCACAGAAAGTTCCTTTGAATTTTTTCCACAACCTCCCTCACCGAACTGGGAACCTTGAGCAGGGACATGAAGTAAGTAGGGAGGCTTTGAAGGGTGGCTTTCACCAGCTGGAGCTTGCCAGCCTGACTGAGCAGAGCCCCTTTCCATGCAGCCAGTTTTTTTTGATACCTTTCAATGACAGGATTCCATAGAATTTTTGATTGCTTTCCATGGAAGAGGGGGATGCCAAGATAAGAGGCGGGGAGATCCACAATATTGCAACCAAAGATATCAGCAATCTTTCTCTGAGTCCTAGGGGCCGTGTTGATGAAGGAGATGCTGCTCTTGTTGAAATTGACAGTTTGCTGAGAAGCTGATTGGTAAAGAGAAAGGATATCCATTATAGCCCGGGCCTCAATTACAGAGGCTAAACTGAGCAGCAAAGTGTCATCAGCAAACTGGCTATGTGTGGCAGAAGGGCAATTTGAGGTGATTTTCATACCGGAAATGATAGATTGACTTTTAGCCACTTCCAGAGCTCTGCTAAGGGAGTCCGCCATTAGGACAAAAAGAAAAGGTGACAGGGGGTCACCTTGTCTGATACCTCTGCTGCTTTTGAAGAAACCTGCTGGAATGCCATTGATAAGAATAGAGAAGCAAGGGGTCGCGATACAAGAGAAGACCCAGCTACACCACTTTTTGTCGAAACCAAATTTTTCCAGACCTTAATTAAGAAAGGCCAGCTGACTCTGTCAAAAGCTTTTTGCATATCCAATTTTAAGATCATTCCTGGGACTTCAAAGGAAGGCCGAGTGGATGGCTTCATGAACTGTAATTATACCACCTTGGATAAGCCGACCTTTTATGAAGCCATTCTGATTGTGTGAGATGAGATCCTGCATTAGAGGTTTAAGTCTGGAGGCCAACATCTTAGTGATAATCTTATAAGACGTGTTGCATAAACTTATTGGCCTAAAATTGGACACATCCTTAGAGCTATGCACTTTTGGGGCAAGGGCAACGAAAGTGGTATTCCATTCCTTTAGCAGATTGTTGTTCATCTGAAATTCATTCACTGCTTGGAAGAGGTCCTGCTTGATGATTTCCCGAAAACTTGGAAGAAGGCAGCAGGAAAGCCATCCGGACCCGGAGCTTTGTCCCTCTTCATTGCAAAGACTGCTTTGTGAATTTCCTCCATAGCAAAAGGCTTGATCAGATTGTTGTTCATCTCAGGAGACACCAGATGTGGAATATGTTGGAGCATGTCATTCATTGATTGTTCCGAGGGGGCAGGTCAGCCTGGAGAAGATTTGAATAGAAGGAGACAAGCTCGTTGGAGATATCAGCCTCAGCAGTTAGCAAGGTACCCGAGGACGACACCAACTCACGGATCTTATCTCTAGCTTTATGCTTGCAAGCAGTGATGTGAAAAAATTTAGTGTTACGATCTCCTTGTTCGAGCCAAAGGGCTCGAGAACGTTGCCTCCAATAGGTCTCTTCTTCTTTAAGTGTGTTGTGATAATCACTGAGGAGGGAGATTTCATGTTGGTGAAGATGATCCAATCTTCCAACAATCTCAATTTGTTCTGAGATTTTTGCCAAACTCTGAGTTAGCTCCTGTTTGCGAAGCTTGATGTTGCCAAAGACCATCGACTTCCATATCTTGAGTTGTTTTTTAATTTCTTTGAGCTTGCTGGAAAATCTAAACATACTAGAGCCCTCAATATTGATATTCCACCAGTTTGCAACAAGGGGGATCAGGTGGTTGTTTTCAAGCCAAGCAAGCTCAAACCTGAAGGGAGGATTCTTGGCATTCAGTTTGTGATTTGCACTCAATAGAAGAGGGCTGTGGTCAGAGGCAGCCCGAGGGAGGGAGTTGAGGTAGAAGTCAGGAAAGAGAGAGATCCAGTCCAGAGAGCCTAGAGATCTATCCAATCTGCTTTGAATGTGGTTCCTGCCCAATCTGGTTTGACCATGTATAAGATGAGCCGTGGAGGTCCATATCCAGAAGTGAATTCTCCCTGATGAAGTCAGCCAGAGCCTCCATGCTTGACCGGCATGGTAGGCATACCTCCCTGTTTTTCCGAAGGATAAAGTGGGCAATTAAAATCACCCATTATAAGAATGGGAATTTTACCACAAGTGATGATGAAGTTAGTGATATCTTTCCATAGTTTACCACGATGAGTCTCCAGATTGGGTGCATACACATTGATAGCAATCCAAGAGGAGTCCGCTCCAATCTCTTGGAAGAGCATGCATAAAAAGTTGGGGTGCTTGAACAGCATCCCCTTTGAGACTTTTGGGATCCCAAAAGGTACAAAGTCCCCCTGAGTTCCCTGTTGAAGGTTGAGATTCAAAAGATGCCGCAGGCGATTTTAGGAGGCGATCCTCATTTTTATTTTGGTTTCTGCAGATTATAATGTCGAGAGTTTTGGAATTTGATGTCCTTGATAACTCTTTGCTTTTGTAGAGAGTTAAGTCCTTTAATATTCCAAGAAATTATCTTCATTTCTTTTGTTTGGGTTTGCTCCCCACCACCATGGGGATTGTGCTTTGAGTTCCTTGCGCGACATTTATAGCTGCTTCTTTCTGAAGCTTGATATTGCTCGAATTCTCCCCCGAGCTTTTTCCATGCCTATATCGGGTTTCTTGCTACTACTTCTAGTAAAACGATGATTGAAACTATCATCAAAGGAAAGTCCCGAGGGGGAGGGGACAGAGTCTAAAACAGGTGGACAGAGGGGAGGCAGGGGGGAAAGATTCAAGGAAGAGGGGATCGAGGGAAGGGGAGGGAAGGGAAGAGGAGAAGACAGTGGAGAAGGGGGAGGGGAGGAGGCAGCCAAGATAGATCCTCACCTATGGAGGAGGAGGGGAGAGCCGAGGGAGGCAGAGGGGTGATGAGAGGTTGAAAGGCCATGGAGGGGGGGACGATCTCGGAAACAGGATCAGAAGAGGTGTTGATTTCTCCATCTTCAAGGAGAGCGAAGGAATTAGAAGTGGGGATGATCGGGATCTCAATAGAAGACGGTTTAGGGATAAAGATTTTTTTGATTTTTGGGGAGAGGATTTGGGACTTGGGTTTTGGTTGAGGTTTAGATGGGCAGCTAGAGGCCCGATGACCAAGTTTTTTGTAGAAGGAGCAAGCTTGAGGAATATATTCATAGTCAATGGGTTGTTTCCAGTTCCCCAAGTCCGAAAGAAGCTCTATTTCTTTTGGTAAGGGACAACTGACATCGAATTAACACAGAAACGAGCATGAATGAATCTAGTTTTAGCTTTTGTTGTTGTCTTGATCTATAAAGCAATTAAAGATCCTATTGAGAGAGCAATACCTTCAATCACCGCCGGATGCTAGAACTCTAGAGGGATCCCTGGAGGTGAACCCAAATTGGGGCTTGGGTCATGGATTCCGTGTGAGGGTCAAACCAGAGACCATTTCCGAGATAGAAGTCTCGCCCTGCCGAAAACCACGGACCACCTAACAGAGCTCTAGCAAAGTCTTCTTTCATGCTGAAGGAAAATAAATGAAACCATTAGGCATAGCCACTATTTCTAGCACTCCACATGGTTGCCATTTTAATCGAGCCCATTTTTTTATATCCTCCAATGGGGGTCTAGGGCCCATCAGAGTACCCACCAAGGACAGATCACGTGAAGCAGCAGCAGCCTCCGTGATGTGAGAGGGGATGCGCAGGGAAAAAGATCCATCAGACAGTGAAGGGGATAGCTTTTCCGAGCTATGAGCTGATGTGGAACCCTCCACAATTTTTGTCCAAATGTCGGGTGGCTTTGGAGAGAGGGACCCTGACAAGAGGGGACCCTCGATCCGGACCAGAGGGGTCCGGCATTCGAGCCACACTGAGACAAAGAGATGATCACAGCAGACGGATTCAAAGAAATTGACCGCATTTGAGGTGAATCTTCCATGTTCCCAAAATAATTATAAATAATTAATTAATCTAGATAGAAAGAAGAGATTAATTAATTAGAATAATTAATTAATCTAGTTAGAAATGGAAGATGATTAACTAAGGTCATTAATTGGCATCGTTGTTAGATATAAGAATAATTAATTAGCATAATGTAAGTAATTAATGGTGATAGAAGAGAAAACGAGCGATATTGCTGATATGTCGTCAATTTGCGGGAAAGGGTATAATTATCGCAATTTAAGTATTTAAATTACTCGAGCTAAATTATAGGTGTCTACAATCATGAAGAAGAAGTAAATGCTCCTAGGGTTTAGTGAACAAGTATGAGTCTGTCTAAGCATTTTCATATGTTCATAAAATCATCAAATTCCATCAAGTATTATGAAGAAAGAAGTATACAGTCAAAGATTTTTGGTGGAAGAAAGAATAATGCATTTCAAGAAAAGTCTATCTACAATGCTCCATATGATGTCGCTCAAGCATTATGAGATTTTTGAAGTCTGTAAATGAGAATTCAAGCCATCGTGAGGTATTGTTATGTTAGTCATTGTGTTACATCATCCATGAAGAAGGTAGATATGTTCTCAGTCTAAGTATGAAGAGAACTTGGAAATAATGTTCTATCATGTTAGTTCAAGAAAATCGTCAAAAGGATATTTATCAATATCGCTTATTAGGTGTCTTGATGGTTAGGTTTTGAAATTAGTCCATAAAGTTTAGCTGGAGTGTCAAACCCACAAAATTGTCTCAAATCAAATCTCAATTGGGCCATACCTAAAGGTCTCAGTATGAGATTTTAAAATTTGATAATTGTGTGCAAGAATTATTTAGCAATGCAAAAAGAATTAGAACTAACACCTAGTAGTCCTAAAACAAAGCTAAATCAAAATAAATGCACCATCATGCTTAGAGCTTAAACAAGACTAATCTACCAACATCCTTGCATTAGAACATGAATAAATATTCAAACTAACATGTTAATCCATTAATCTCTATCTCTATTGAATGCTAATCAAATGAAATGAACCTATTTAGATCCTTAGCAATCAAAGGTTTGATTGTATGTTTGAATCCCAAGGTTTTCAAGAATGGAGTCTTGTCAATCCATGGCTACAAGACCATTTGACATATCTCCATATGACTTCAAAACTTGGATGGATGAATGCAAGAAATGAAGATAGCTAGTTCTTCCAATGAAGAATACTCTAAGATGATGAAAATGGCTATAGCTTAGGCTCTATGCTCATTTAGGTGTGTAAAGGTGTAAATAGAAAGGTAGGAGGAGGGCTCCTTATATAGCCCAATGGATAAAAGAATCTCTACATCCCTTTACATGTGGGATAATAGAGAGGTTGGTTAGTTGTTGTGGATTTAAGGATGGTTTAGAAAGGGGGTGATTGATTAATAGGTCAACCTTAGAGAGTTTATTTGTCTTTTAGTGACTCATGGGGAACCTCTATCTCTAATTGAATGCTAATGAAATGAACCTATTTAGATCCTTAAATCAAATGTTTTGATTGTATGCTTGAATCCCAAGGTTTCAAGAATGGAGTCTTGTCAATCCATGGCTACAAGACCATTTGACATATCTCCATATGACTTCAAACTTGGAAGAATGAATGCAAGAAATGAAAATAGCTAGCTCCTCCAATGAAGAATGCTCTAAGATGATAAAATGGCTATAGCTTAGGCTCTATGCTCATTTAGGTGTAAGTGTAAATAGAAAGGTAGGAGGAGGGATCCTTATATAGCCCAATGGATAAAAGAATCTCTACATCCCTTTACATGTGGGATAATAGAGAGGTTGAGTTAGTTGTGGATAAGGATGGTTTAAAGGGGGTTGAGTCAACCTTAGGAGAGTTTATTTTTTCCTTTAGTGACTCATGGGGTTTGAGGGGGTTTATTAATTAACCAAAGTGATTAATTAATAGGTGTGCAAGCTTATAGAAGATTTTTAGAGGAATAATTAGTATGATTTATGTTATGAGAGGATTTTAATCAAATAAATGATGATTTATTGATTAAATAGAAGAGAGAATTAATTAATTAATAATTAATTAATTAATTAGATAAAAATAAATTAATTAAAATAATTAATTAATCTAGATAGAAAAGGGAGCTTAATTAATTAGAAATAATTAATTAATCTAGATAGAAAGGGGAGCTTAATTAATTATAAATAATTAATTAATCTAGATAGAAAGGGGAGCTGATTAATGAAAGGTCATTAATTGGTGTCGTTGTTGGATAAAGAGTTAATTAACTAACGTAATGTAATTAATTAATGATGATAGAAGAGAAAAAATGTTATATTGATGATATGTCATCAATTTGTGGGAAAGGGTATAATTAGCACAATTTAAGTATTTAAATTACTCAGCTAAATTATAGGTGTCTACATTTTCCCCTCTTTGGGGTGGCGTAAGTGACGCCACTTCAAAGATAGTAGACAGATAAAATTTTGAAGGGGTAGAAGAAAAATTAGTAGAAGTGAGAGATGCCCCCTCGAGTGTCGATGGGGTGATGAAAGAAGGTGATCGATGATCGAAAAAGGTGAGAGAAATGGATAGAAGAATGGGTAGGGGTAGGATGCCCTAGGTGAATCAAAGAATAATGTTGATAGGAGAATGATGTAGAAGAGGAATGAAGATGAAAAGAAAAGAAAGAATAACTTCATCCATGTATTAAAACAAACTTTAGTGTCATCATATTGCCAAAGATCTATCTATCATCGGTCCTTATTAAAAATATAAGCATACAAAAAAAGTAGAATGACATGAAAATCCATAATACAACAATAAATGTCCATTGCTGAAAATACCAACTCCATGCAACATACAAAAATGTAATGCAATACGAGAAAGTAAAATGATGCCTAACTCCTTAACATACATAATGCAATGCAATACGAGAAAGTAAACAAGCTAACCTAACAGAGAAACATAATGCAATGTTTTTGTTATCAAGCTTTGATTCCGACTTGTGTGAATTAATGACAAGGGTTAAAAGATGGTGCCCCAAGAAAGGATACATGCAAGGGGAATAACGGAGGACACTTGGGTCCTATGAAAAGCAATCGTGCACTATGAAACAATACCAAAAACTCATTGTGCCCCAGAGTACATAGACATATAGTAAGAAAACCAACTTTGTTGATGGAGGTAGATCAAGATGATCCATGAGTCACACACAAGAACATGCGAGAACCAAAGAGTGATGTTTTGTAGGATGATTTTTATTGTTTTTTTATTTTTTAGAAACATATTTGAATGTTTTTTATTTTGAAAGTTTTCTAAAACTATGTACAGAAGACAAAGAAGCATGGATTCCCCAATGATAGATGGGATGTACAAGGGCAAAATGCCACACATATGCATGCAAAAGAAAGTGAAGATGTGAAAATGCCCCAATGATTAGGTGGGAGTATTCAAAGGAAAACTCTTCACACACTAAAGGGGGATCAAGGCCAATATAAAATAGGTTCAATCATGAGGGAGCAAGGATGCCCCCAACGTAAGTTGGCCAATAAACACATGAGAGAAAAGGAAGTAGAAAATTGTCTTATTAAAAGGGGAAAAAGTGTCTGCAAAACATGGAAAAGAGGACATCCTATACACATGGATGTTCTAAATGATTTTGAAAAGAAAGAGGATGCTATGAAAATATTTAGAAGGTGGTCGATGAAAAAGTGATTAGCCCAAGGCACAAATCATGAGACAAGACATGCACTAAAGCAAGAGTTTGAACAAGGTCCAAAAAGTAACACTTGGTAACATACTAATCCTTGTTTACTCATCAAGATCCCAGTGTGTGCACATGGAAATGAATTACCTCTTGAAGGAAAGAGTTGATAGACAATAAGTGAAGACACTAGCCAATGTGTAGGAATGATTTAGTTTGAAAGGTGATTTGTGAATGGATTGTGGAAGGAGAGTCATACATTGCTCCATTCCAACCAACCAGGTCCATAGCCCCGATGGAGATGCATTTGATTCTAATCACAACATTTCTCTACTACCAATTCAGGCATCCATAGCCCCGATAGAGATTATTGGAAATACCCCAAGAGAGAGTTATATATCAATTTGCTTTTTCTTTTAGCTTTTTTTTTGATTGATTGATTTTGATTCTTGTTTTGTTTATTGAAAACTTATTTCAGCTCTCTTTGTTTGACAAGGGGTTAAGAACCACTATGGCTTGATGGAAGGATGTGGAAGTGATTGTGATGATGACATTGGCTAGTGTCAACAAATATGCCCAAAAATTCTTCCCAACAAGTTTATTATATGTAGATAGTGATAGATCTCTAAGAGGTCAGTCATTCTTTAATTTACCAAGGTGATGAAAGACCAAGGTCAAATAGATACCATAGAGATAAATGTCACAAAATGTGTATGAAATAAGCTAACCAAAATATCATCAAGGGATGAAAATGGTGGATGACTTGTAGAGGAATATGAAAGAAAGGGAAGAAAGAACATCCATGTGTACGCAATACCTGATTGCAATGTTTGATCTTTGTACCTTTGATTTTGTTTTTGTAATGTTTTAATGTTTTCTTTTTTTTTGTATTTTTGAACTATTTTATGATTTTTTATTTTTTTTTTTGATGGTTATCGAATGAAACATGTCACTCTACATGATAGGATCCAACAACAATGTTCATGATTTCTTTGATAAGAGAGACTAAGCATGTTTTTTTATCAAGTGTAATATTATCCCCATCTCGATGATCATGGTGAGTTCACACTCAACAAATGATTGTGATTTGTTTTGAAACATGGGTTTCATATGTGGGAGCTTGAGTTCCCTATCCATAGGTTTCTACACTTTGCACCATACTTGATGGGTACATTGGTGTGCATTCTGGAATCACGTTTGATTTTGAATTTTATAATCATTTGAGTTGTTGGGAGCTTTGGAGCTCTTCGGTGTTTTTGGTCTTAGCTTGGTAAAAAAACTTGTCTAGGTTTCTTATAAGCTAATGCTTGACTTGTCTGATCCCGAGAAGTGGGAGAAGAATGTGGACATTTAGAATTGATGAGAGAAATGATGATGGTGGGCTTTCCACAATCATTGATATAGAAGAATAATGTGATGGATGAAAAGGATATGGTCCAAGAATTGAAGAAGATGGGCTACCAGGAGGTGAGCCACAAATAAGAAGATGAAGGGATACTAGGATGTGGCCCCAGAATAGAAGAAGAAGGGATACTAGGATGTGACCCATAGATGTAAGATGATGGGATACTAGGATGTGGCCCAAGAATAGAAGATGATGGACTACCCAGGGTGACCCATACATATAAAGACAAGGGGCTAGTTGACGTGCCCCAAGAATAGAAGATAATGGACTACTCAAAAAATGTCCCACAAATAGTAGAGGGAGGGCTACTAGAAGGTGACCCACACCTAGACGAAGATGAAGGGCTACTTGGCATTGACCCCATAAGAGATTGTGATTGAGGAATTGTGATAGAAAAAGAGTGATTGGGTGATGAGAAGATAGGCCATGGATCAATGCAAGACCCAGGAGTTTCATCACATAATGAAGAATGTGAAGATGGAAGAATAAGAGGAGGATCAAGTTGCATGATCTGAGGCTCTTCCTCCATTTCTTGATAAAAGGAATCAACCTTTTCCTCACAATACGTGGACACATCAAAGTCTAAAGAGAATCCTTGCTCATAATTTGTTAGAGGATATCTTCATGTGCCCCTATAAATGCCATGATCACTCCTTCATTCTGAAAGAAATCAATCGGTATGGGTTGTTGATCATCACCACCAGGGGGTGATTTGAAGAAAAAAAGTCCAATTGTGAAATACTTAGAAAGATGTTTGATGATGATTGATAGAAGAAGATGACTGGGAGACAAAGAGAGACTTGGAGCTAGATGTCTCTGTGAGTAGAAGAAGGTGGTGTGGACCTACCTATATGATGGTATATCATTTAAACTAGTAGGATTAAGTCCAAAATTTATATTTGTGACATGATGAGTCGATTCAGAACTAGAAGAAGGAATTTGAGTCACATGAATCTTCAAAGAAGGAAGAAGATTTGGGGTGATTGATGAAAAAAGGTCCTGAAGAAGGGGAGGACCATGATTCAAGAATCACATTGATGAATAATAAAAAGGGTCCTACGAAAAGAAAGAGAGGACCATGATTCAAGAATTATATTAGATGTTTGATTGAGGGATTTGAGTCATGCGTATCTTCAAAGGAAGAAGACATCATTGAGGTGACTGATAAAAAGGGTCCTCGAAAGAAAGGGGGAGGACACATAGGAGTCATATTAAATGATGATGAAGAGGGTCCTACAAAGAAGAGAGGGAGGACCATGATGACATAGGAGTCACATTAGATGAATGATGAAGATAATTTGGGTGATGAAAATATTTAGAGAGAATCATTTTTTAGGTGATGATAATAGAGGTCCTAATGAAGAAGGGGAGGACCATGACTTAGGAGTCAATTAGATGATGAATCTTAAGAATAGTAGTTTGATCCAAATCATCAAAGAATCGAGAGAAATATTTGGATTGGAATCCTCAAGAAGAAGAGAAATGTTTGGATTAGAATCAAAAGAAGAGTGGGGGAACCCAATAATAATTTGGATCAAAGTGTCCAAACCATACCACCAACTATGAGATGAAGGTGGGGAATGGGTTACCCAATGGGTTCTCTCTAGCATGAAGAACCAAACAGGTTTGGTCATGATGGGCATCTTTTGATGTGAACACCAAAAATTTGATTCCTTATTGTCGTATGTATAAGGGACCTTGCATAATAATTCATTTTGGCATGTGTTGGGTTCAAAGGTCTAGACCTAGATTGTATGATCAAACTTCTTCAAAGTGAAGAAGGTTTCATGTTGATTTGGGCAAATATAACGACAACCAACTAGACATTTCATAAAGATGGGGATGCTTGTGTGATTTTCCAAAAGGGAAGCTAAGGAAAACATACATCATGATGACTCAAGATTGATAATCCAACAAGGTTTGACAACAAGTTTGGAGGTAAATGTCAAAGGATTGATCAAAATTTTAGCAACATAAAGGATACAAAGGAAATATTTCCAATGTTTGATTGATGCAAAAAGTTTCTTGATAGGAAATGTTTTTTCCAAGGTTTGAAAGATATGTTCAAAAATGATCATGAACTTAGGAAAAAACAAGAAGATCAAGAGGATCAAAGACCCAAAGGATTGTCCTAGAAATGAGTTTATAAGGTGGATAAACACAAGGAACAATCACACAAGTTCAAAACACAAAGCCAAATTAATGACCAAAGAATAATGAATGATAAAGAATCAATGGATCAAAGTGATTTTCCTAAATGGATAAGTCAAAATGACAAATAATGAGACACAATCACACAAAGTTTTTTGTAAACCAATCAATCAAATGAATAACTTCCTAAGTTTCATCGATCAAAATAGTAGTTGACATTTTAAGATGATCAACAAATGTCACCACTTATGTCAAGTTCAAAGAAATGAACAAGACATAAGTAATAAAAAAAGTTGATATGATTTCCCCAAAAAAGTATACTAAAAGTGAGTTTAATCCAATCAAGACCTATATCTCAAAAGTGGAGTTACAAATATGAACAAATGACAACAATACCACTAAGATATGTTAACCAAACTTTATGGAAAAAGTAAGGTATTAGTATCAAAATAATATTATTATGATGCACACAAAAGGTAACAACAACACTTTTCAAAATCAAGGTAATGTTTGAAGGAAAACTAAGGCTAGAGTATACCAAGGAATTGTTAAGTGTGTAGCATAACAATAATCTAGACACTTAGGTCAAGTTTACAAGAAACAAGACGTAAGTATCAAAATTTTAGTGATATGATATAAACAAGATAACACTTCAAAGGAGAATCAAGTGATGAATCAAGCCTAACTATGATGATGATCTTGACTTGGGTATCAAGATCAAAAAAAAATACCAATGATATGAAAATGTCTCCACACACTTTAGACATTTAACAACTCATCCAAAACATGGATGAGCGTAAATGGACATAAAAGTGGTGAATACAATCAATTAGCAACACAAGGGTAGTCACTCTTCTTTTGATCAACAAAGTGTCAAAAGAAAGTGAAGGAAGTAGATCAATTGGGGGTGAAAAATGTTGGCCTCACTTTGGCAGAGTTTCACCTCACCTTAGGGTGAGTGAAAAACTAAGAAAAAGTAACGCTTCACATTTCATGATGAATAATGGCTCTCAACTCAAATTGGTTTTGAAATGGTCAAAGTTGGCTCTCAAAGTCAAAATATAGATTCTAGGTGGTTCACTCAACTAGGTGTCAAAAGTTATCTAAGAGTGAGCTCTCGATTTTCCAAGGTTTCACACTACTAATTTTGGATTATCTCATTTACTTTACCCCCTTCAAGCATAGTGGGAAATAAATGTGTCCATCATGTACTCTCACCGGGGTCATGATACATATAATAACTTTGACACTAAATCTCATGTGTATACTAGTCAAGTAGGTGTGTGAGAGCACTTCCCATTTCATCCACAAGGTTCCCTCTTGTGTGGACTACTTTGGGGTTCCTAGGACCACCCCCATTGTTGTAGCTTAAGGCTTATGCCAAAGGGGTTATGTCCTAGTTTTAAGCGGATAAGGCGTACCCTTATCCAAACCTACAAATCAAGTGTTTTGAATGTGGTGTGTTTTTTTATCTTTTAGACTTAATGTGGTTTAGTCATTCACCATTTGGCAACCTACAACACAATGTGTAGTTAGAAAAGTTTGTTTCAACTCCTTTCTTTGACAAGCATTTTTAGGTCCTACACTCAAGCATTAGTAGTTCTCCAAGAAAATCACATTATTTAAAAGAGGATTAAGAGTTGCTTTTGATTCTCAAGATCATCCAAGGATGCAAGAGAAGAGCATACACAAAAATAATCCAACTAAAAAAGAAAAGGAAAACTTTTTGCAATTAATGAACCATACAAAAATCTTGATAAATGTTCATTCCCTTAAACCAAAAATGAAAGATGAAGTTTCCAATTAACCAAATGTTAGAAAATGAAGACTAAAGTTGCTTTTGATTCTCAAGATCACCCTAAGGTGCAAGAGAAGAGCATACACAAAATTTATCCCAACTAGATAGAAATGGAAAACTTCAAATCAAAGGACCATAAAAAAATGCTTTGTAAAAGGTTCATTCCCTTAAGAAAATGAATAATCAAATTTCCAAGTTAATCCAAATGTTAAAAAGATAGAGATAAAAGTTTTTTTTTATTCTCAAGATCACCAAAAGGTGCAAGAGAAGGCATACACAAGATTTTTCTAAATCAAGTAAAGCATGGAAATACAACATTCATCAAAACATTAGACATGTTAGAAAATGACCAGTTTTACAATAAAGGGAAAACTTATAATTTTTGTAAGTATAAATCCTAAATTTATGTTTTCATTGCATATTTCACTTCAATACCTTTCCAACGCAAAAAAAAAAAAGAGTCATTTTGAGTTTGGGAGAAAAATTATGGCCTTCGGAAGATGGGTTACACATATGCTCTTATGCTCATGGGTATGCACTTAACATGTACTCAAAAATGTCAAAAAAATGTCCCTTAATCTACAAAAAGGTCAAATTTTTCCAACCAAGATTCAATTTTGACAACAACCCATCACATTAATATATGAATAGAAGACTCAATGCTATCAAACATTAACATTCATGATAAAAAACTTAACATTTTCAAGAAATTGACAAAACTAACATGTAGAATGATGAAAAAGTAAGCTCTAAAAATGAAAACATGGAGAAATATTGAAATTTTCTCACCAAGATTCAATTTTGACAGAAACCCACCACATTAATATGTAAATAGAAGACTCAACACTATCAAACACTAACCTACATGCTCAAGAATTTAATATTTTCAAGAAATTGACAAAACTAACATGTAGAATGTTGAAAAATGAAGCTCTAAACATGAAAACATGGAGAAATCTTGAAATTTTCCCATCAAGATCCAATTTTGACAGCACTTCACCTCCTTTATACCTACAAGGAAGACTCAACACATGCAAACTCAACAAAACAAGTTAAGAAAAACAAGTTATGTCAATATATGCAAAAAGAGGGTTAGTAACCAAAATTGAAACTTAACTACAAAAACTTGAAATTAAGTGCAAAGGACAATGGAGTAAGTCCCACCGGGCATGCCAAATGTGTATATGAATTAGTTAAAAATGTAAAAGAAATCAAATCTAACACCTAATAGTAATAGTCAATACAATGCTAAACTAAAAATCAATATATCATCATGCTTAGAGCTTAAGAAAAGCTAATCTATTAACATATTTGCATTAGAACATGAAATGAAGATTCAAACTAACATGCTAAAAAATTAACCTCTATCTCTAATTGAATGCTAATGAAATGAACCTATTTAGATCCTTAGCAATCAAAGGGTTTGATTGTATGCTTGAATCCCAAGGTTTTCAAGAATGGAGTCTTGTCAATCCATGGCTACAAGACCATTTGACATATCTCCATATGACTTCAAACTTGGAAGAATGAATGCAAGAAATGAAAATAGCTAGCTCCTCTCAATGAAGAATGCTCTAAGATGATAAAATGGCTATAGTTAGGCTCTATGCTCATTTAGGTGTAAAGGTGTAAATAGAAAGGTAGGAGGAGGGCTCCTTATATAGCCCAATGGATAAAAGAATCTCTACATCCCTTTACATGTGGGATAATAGAGAGGTTGAGTTAGTTGTGGATAAGGATGGTTTAAGGGGGTTGAGTCAACCTTAGGAGAGTTTATTTTGTCCTTTAGTGACTCATGGGGTTTGAGGGGATTTATTAATTAACCCAAGTGATTAATTAATAGGTGAGCAAAGCTTATAGAAGCTTTTTAGAGGAATAATTAGATTTATGATGATTTATGTATGAGGAATTTAATCAAATAAATGATGATTTATTGATTAAATAGAAGAGAGAGGGAATTAATTAATTAAGAATAATTAATTAATATTGGATGGAACAAATGTTGTTGTCAAGATGTCAAGGTAAAGTTTCTCAATGGAAAATAGTGTTAGAAGCAAATAAATGGGGTTAAGAAGTACTTAGTATGCTCTTTATGGTATCCAATCTATTTAAGAGTATGATTAGATGTTGATAGTGATAAGAATGGTGTATTCATGAAGTAAAGAGTCATTTTATGTGATGACTTAATCATTCCATCAAAGATAGAGTTCATAGGTGTATTTCGAGGTATGAGCATGAGTTGATTAAATCTACATGTTGTGTCATTGGTTCTTGACTTATGGATTGTGGTGCATCAAGTATGCCCATGCATATTGGAGGAAGTATGAATAAGAGTGAAGCACTATTGGATCTTTGAAAGATAAAAAAATGTGTGTTTTAGTTATGGGCATGTTTGCAAGTCACGTACATGGCTACCAGTGGGCCTATAGTGATGTATCTATCTAGTATATGGGTATTCAAGAGAGGTTTCTACACTTTACAAGGATAAAATTAATAATTGAGACATGGTGGAGAGCTAAAAGCTTGTGGAAAGGCATCAAACTATGAGGTATATTCTCTAAGTTTCCTTATGATGTTGTAACAGAGGTGTAAGGTCATAAAAGTATTGATTACAATCTATGCATAAGGAGTGAAATGATGTGTGTTAATCAATGAGGTTTAGAAAGCATCTAAAATGGAATTTATCCTTAGCACATGATTATTGAAAGGTTACATGGTTAACATGAGTGAAACAATGAACTATATGAGAGTATTATAGGTTGTTGAAGCTCTACAATAATGACTTACATGTCCGAGAACACTTCATGAAATAGAGAGAGATGAATCTAACCTTTATTCATGTATACTAGGTGTTAAGGAGGATAAAATGGTAGAATGGTAGATGATTACATGTATACTCTAAGGGGAGAAACTATTTGAGTCAATCAGCTGATTTAACATGAGAAGAAGAGCAAGAACATTAAATAGTGGCTTCAGGGGATATCTTGGTTTGTTTGGCTCATCTATATGGCATGAATCCAAAGTATGTAGTCTAATTATTGCATTAATAGTTAGAAAGTAATAGAATAATCCCAGGGAAGAACCAATGGGTTGTTTCATTTTATGTATGGGATTCTATGGATGGAAAAATTTGAGCTAAGTTACACTAAAAGGTTGATTTATAGATCTCAATCCTAAATATTACTTAACCAATATGTGCAAGATTTAAGTATAGTGTTGAGTATATTTAGTTGAAATAGGGCCATTCATGAGTCAGGAGGATGTTTTCATTCAAATATCAAATAGTTATCATGTGTGTGTGCTATGAATGCATCTATATACGGGAAGCCACAGGTGATTGTAGTACCATGATGAAGACAAAAATAGAGCCAAGGAAAGAGAGACAAGTTTGTGAGATTGAATGATGAGTTTGGTTGATGTTTCCAAATAATAAGAGGTTCAAATAAGTTAATGGAGATGAAGAACATGAGCTACAAGTATGTACTTTGTCATTAATGTAAAAAGGGGGAGAATAACTAGGAGGTTTTCCATCAATGACAAAGGGGGAGATTATTGACATGTGAGTGCTTGTAGTGTTTTCATTGATGAAAAAGGTGTATACTCATTAATGAAAAAGGTGTATGAGGTCTAGAGGATGCTTAGAATGATGATGTCATGGATAAATAAGATGTGACTTGATTGTAAGAGTGAAGACAATGGGATTATCTTGGTCTAGTAGGCCTAATCATTAGGCCTAGTCAACATGATGACTTGGTATGGTGGATTGAAGGCATGAGGCAGATAGAGAAGCATGGTCAAGGCATGGAAAGCATGGAGAGAGTGTATTAAGGCACCATGATAATCTAAGAGTGCATTTATAAGCTTGATTATGGTTTGTAAGTAGTTATCTAGACCCAATCTAGGTGCTAGAAGGATAATGGAGTATGAAAGTGAGTTGGAGATAAGTGAGCCCATGAGGGCATGCAGAGAGGTGAGATATCTTGTCTCAAGTGTGTGAGTGTCTCCATGATGAAAAATAGGGCAGC
The DNA here is from genome assembly GCA_018340775.1 of Taxus wallichiana var. yunnanensis. Lineage (NCBI taxonomy): Eukaryota > Viridiplantae > Streptophyta > Pinopsida > Cupressales > Taxaceae > Taxus > Taxus wallichiana. Next base: position 460,538,802 of record CM031241.1, read on the forward strand.
TTCATGGATTATTGGTTGAAACAAGCTCAACTATGTTATGTGGTGCGTTACCCTTATATGTCGATGATATTATTCTAATTTTAAAAATAGATTTAGAATTGAGGGATAATTTTAAATCCTTATACATTTCTTTGTAGGAATTAGGGATGCAAGTGAACATTAGAAAAATCAAAGTAAAGATTTTTTCTAGAAAAAGGAAAGAGAAATAACTTAATTTTTTTTTTTTTTGGGGGATCCCGTTGAAAATTATGACATAATACAAATATCTTGGGATTTATTTGGACAACAAGTTTAGTTAGGAGACATGTAGGAAAAAAAGATATAGGGGGGTTGGAAAGCATCTTACGTACTTTAAAATAGGTATAGGACAACTAAATTTGGGATTGGAAAACTAAGATTTTGTTTTTGGATTATTGGTCACCCCAATTTCATGTCAAATCATGGATGGAGACAATTAGAAAGAATCCATAAACATCTAATCACAAGCACTCTTAAAGTCAAGTCAACAGTCCCTTATGAGATCCTGTTGGCTGAAGTGGGTACTTTTTGATGGAAGCATCAACAATAACTTGGTTCTTTAAGTTATCTGAAAAAGGTTGAAAGCATGGATAATCATCGCTGGCCCAAAATGGTTGTGGAGGAAAAATTAGAGCATAGAAAGAAAACTTGGATGAAGCAAAACAACAAATGGATGAAAAAATGGGGCATCAACTTTTAGGAGTGTCCTAACAACAACAGGGAAATAAAACACTATGTGATAGAAAAATTTAGGATTGCCATGTGGATAGGGCAGATTGGTCGTAAGAAAGCTTATTACATCAAATAATTTAACCCCACTTGGGAGCATGATGAAAAATCTTATCTTGGGGTAGATATCAAGGGTAAAAAAAGGATTTTAGTGGCTCAAATGAGGACCGGATTGCATCACCTTTGATGTGAAACCGGTAGATGGACTATACCCAAGGAGGATTGGGAAAGGAGAACTTGTATTTTCTGTAGCAAAGGGGTGGTTGAGACGGAATGGAACTTCATCATGGAGTGTTTAACTTATGATGATATTTGTATCCGGTATGAAAATGACTTGAAGGTGGACAGATTAAATGAGTTATTTGAAGAAACAAGGCTTGAAAAGATCGCGATTTTTGTGCTCAAGATTCATAGTAGAATATCTGATATTGAAAAGAGTTTGAATTCATCTTAAAGTCTCAAATTTTGGTCCCATATAATCTTAAGTCTTGTGGACATCATTAAAATCTTTCATTTCACTAATGTATGCCAATTGGATAACATTGGAGTCCCATTCTCTTCAAGGCTAGCATTGAATATCGATACCTTCTAGGTCACCGATGTACAATGTAGGTCATATAGGACGTGTGTTACTAATAATTGTTCTTGACCTTCATAATTTTTTTTATATGTATAGGTTCCTCCTCCAAAGTATAGGCTAAGACGGATGATTGACACATGTTATATGATAGGAAAAATGTATCCAATTAATATCTGCATGCCTTCTAAAGGATTTCTCCCTTATATATGCTCTCCACACCCCCACAATACAAATGTGACCAAAATGAGACATATGAATGTGGAGAAGATTCGTGAGAAAAAATATTTAATGAGAGAGATCTTGAAGAGCTTTAATTTAATAGTTTTATTTAGTGCATTTTTGATCTCGAGAGACATCATCATGGCGAAAGGACTTGAATTTATTATTTTTCTTGTAACTTTTCGCTAAGACCTCCTTTTTGCCTAGATATGGTACCATTAGAAAGGTCTCAAAGAGAGATACATTTAGAGAATGGTTTCACTTGAAATGATGGATCTATTAAAGATAAAATTTTGACATACTCTCTAGGTGTTTTTAGTTTCCAAAAGGTTTCTTTAAGTGACTTTTGAGTGATTCCCTACTCCTAAAAGATGTTGATAGCTAAAAATCCTATTGTGGTCTCACCCATACACAAATAAGATTTAAAATTATTTTTAAGAAGTGAAATTATCCATTCCTAGTGGTCGCAATGTTGAATTCATGGTTTTATGGAAAATGGCATTTAGATTTCTCCTTATATTCTCAACCCCATATAATCTAATACAAATATTTTGTCTTGTTCCTATGATTGAATTGAAGGATATAATATCTTATTATTTTATTATGAGTGAGATAAAATTTGAGAGCATAAAACAAATCACCTCCACCATACCATGAAGGTTTTTGAAGAGTTTGTTGGAGAAACATCTTCCATGGTATGATTTATGGTTATGGATAATCATCGAACCTACAAATACCTTGATAATATGCTTGGAGATTGTAATGGATAGATAATTTGAGTATCACACCTTCAAGAACATATATAAACATCAATAGAAAATATAAACACAAAAAGGATTATTTTGCAGAATCTTTTTATCCAATCTTCCTTATTTCACCTTTTATAAATGTGAAGAGTCTCATTTTGAAGGAATCCTTCCTTGAATGTAAATTTATACTACAATTTTAATTTTATGAGCATTCTTGAGTTTAAAACCTCTAATTTTTGCCTTTTAGATGTGCAACTGATTTAAAACTAATGTGAAAATATTTGTAAACATTATATCTCTTAATATTTGGGATTGTGTCTCATATTTTACCTTCTGTCTTATGTTAGTAGTTTCATACACCCTATCATTGTTAAGATTTATGTGTGTGTGAAATTTGTTAAGCTTAGTATCAACATGCCATCTATCAAAGGAATGGATAGTTTGATGAGATTGTAGGATTGATTGTGATTGTTAATGTCTTTAAGTCTCTATGGTTGTGATTTCATTTTTGTTTGAAGGGAGTGATCCCTATTTTTTCCTATGTATCACCATTTCTTTTCCACCCTAGTTCCTTTTTCTTTCTCGTACCTCACCATTGTTAGAGTAGGAGTAGATTAGTGACAAAACTTGAGTAATTTAGGAAGGAGTAAACCTTAATCTAGAGGTTTGACTCAAAGGTCAAGTCTTGAATCTTATGAGATAATCCAATGTTATTACTAGAGTTTATCAGTTTGTTATACACCAATATTATCTCCCATGGGTGTAAATCTAAGTGAAAATAGTTTTGGCACCCTGTAGGTGATTTCCTTTTTTATACATTGTGAAGTTTCTAAAGTGTTCCTCTATATGTTATTATACAATGGAACTAGGATTTGGAGCTTTCTTATCTCTAGTTTGTTTTTGAACCTATTTCATCAAACACTTGACAAATATTTTTTCTTTGATTTGTAAAGTGTAGTTTCCCTTAGCACACAAGAAGGGTTGTAATGATAAGTAGTGATACAAATGAAAATGTTATTAAGTTTATATATTTTCCACCCAATAAATATAAGATTAGATCTCTATCAAGGCCTTAAAAACTCCTCGGTCCCATAGAGCTAGATCTATTCCTCCACATGGATCTCATCTCAAAATCTATAGAGTACCCTTAGACTTATCAAAGTCATCACTCATCCAAGGAACATTTCCTTCCCAACCTTCAATATTGGCAGTCCTTTATCCATTAATATGTGGAATGATATAATGGCTACTACTTTAAAAATCCTACCTACTTCACAATTGAGAAACATGTCAATTCTAAACACTAAAATATATAGAAAATTATTATTACATCATGCTTTTTCTAGGTTGTTATAAACACTAATGTTGAACAATGGAAAAATATCTTATCGACAATAAATTATTTTTATTAATCTTTGTGATTTGATCGAACAACATTTCTTAAAATTTTGTACCTTTGATTTTTGTTGACTCACCTTATATAGATACTTGTCACTCCTATTTCACAATTATCTTTTATCTAATTTTGGTTCAAGATAATATAACAAGGTCAATATTTTATATGCATTCTTTACCATTACATATGGTCTTGGCCCTTTCTTGTTTCTCACTTGGTTTCTCTTTATGGGCCCATTTTCTATTCTTTTGTCTTTTGATTGTATCATTTGGAACAACCTTTCCCACTAATAATATTCTAATTTTAAAGTGAGAAATCTGTATATATATATATATATATATATATATATATATATATATATATATATATATATATATATATATAATCTAATCGTTTTATTATATGGAAATAATCGATCTATCAATCACATATTGAGCTAAATGAGTAATGGATACATCTCAGTATATTACATACCTAATATATGATAACATAAATCTAAATTTTTCATATGCACACAATATTTTCTATCGGATGAAGTAACATAGACCACTATTGGTGTTAGAACATGAGGAAAATCTAATTCAATGGATAAGTGTATGCACCATTGTAAAAACACTAGGAGAACTACATTGAGTTTGAAATGTAGTGCAATGCTCACGACTCACATACATGGCGACCAAAAAGATTATTCCAAATCAAGCATTTACATCTTTATTTTTAAATATAATGAATTTTTGAGTGTGATGTAGTGTATCTTTGGTTTTTTTAGGTTTCATGTGTGACATCTAGGGTTTCATGTGAAGTTGAATATATCAAAGAGTGACAAACAATGACACATAATGACACTATAAATTATAGATCCTAGCCATGTATATGTGTACAAATTTATTATTAGGTTAGAACCATACCATATGTTCCTACCATTCTATATGGTTTTTACTATTTTGTATGATCATGATATAAAAATTTATTAGATTAAAAACCAACACCATGGATCACCTTAAGGAAATAATCCATCTCTACTTCATCTAACACATAACTAAGATGAATGTTGCAATGTGATCTTGGATACTTTCCTAAATGGAAATTATTTGGTATGGTATGGTAGTCTTTCCCCAACTCTATGGTTTAATTTTTTTTTCCGTAAAACGATATTGCAGATTCACATATGATAAATAAATGCTATAACACATAATTGATGTAAGCAATAAACAAATAAAAATCGAAACCCTAAGTGTAATAGAGAGAATAAAATACTTAGCTGATTTCGTAATAATTCTTGAAGTAATATGGACTGGAGAACTGATGAACAAAAGGAGTAAACTATCACAATCGTGCTTGATAAATTATGTAATTATTGGATGTGTGGGACTAGGCCACTGGAATGGGTTAAGGGAACCTAGGTGTTAGAGTCTACTTCTGGAGCATGTGTCTACAAAAATGTCCAAAACTTGAATCTTCTCGGTGTGTCGTGAGGTTATCACCTTTAATCACTTGTATGTCTCTAGTTGCTCACAAAATTCTCCCATGATGAGCCCAATAAATAGCCCATTTTATACAATATTTGACACTCTTTTTCTATTGGATCTAAATGTAATTTCTAAATTTATGGTTTATTTAGGAAAAAATAGAGATTTTATATCATGGTTATTTATTTATAATTCATTGTTATCTTTCTATTAGCTATTTATAATGATTATTGGGAAAAATATGTCAATTTGTGCATATGTAGTTCATACTTTGCTATCATTATTGAATAGGGATTTTGAGCACTAAGTACCAACTACAACCAGCCTTGGAGGATCTTCAAAATCTCTCATATCATCTTCAAATATTGTCATTGCAACACTTCATTGGCTCTAGAGGTTACTTCACTAGCTTCGGAAATGTTCAACAATTCTATGAGTGGCTCCTTAAGCATATGTTTGGGAAACAATGAAAAATAGTCATCAAGAATATACCTAAACCTAAATATGATTGCATATTCATATTCCTCTCAAGAAATTATGTGATTTAAAACAATAAATCATCTTGATTCGATTTCATATGAAAAAGTTATAGCCATTTTAAGGTTTCTTTGAGTCTTCCTAGAATGCTCCAACTCGCTTTGGAGTCTCTCCGAAGCAACACAGAATATTGCATAACTTAAATTAGAAACTTCAAATGGATATTCTGAGAGAGGTTTTTACTCATAAAAATGAGTTGAACAAAAAAATCCTTCATTTTTTCTACAAATTTTACCATTTGAAAGAAATTTTACTTTTACTTGAGTCTGAGTCTAGCTTTCAGTCTCAGGTCTAAGCTACAAAGTCTTGCATAACTTAAACCAGAAAAGTCAAATGGATATTCTAAGAGAGATTTTTACTCATAACAATGAGTTAAACAAAAAAATCCTTCTGTTTTTCTACATCTTTCACCATTTGGAATAAATTTGACTTTTACTATGTGGCAGTCTAAGAAAAAGTATAGCATGACAACACCAAAAGTTACATAGTCAAAAAATAGAAGGTCAAAGGGAAACTCTGTGAGAGGTTTTTAGTCATAAAAATGTGTTTAGTAAAACCTCCTCCCAATTTTATAAAACTATCATAATTTGCGAAAAAAGGGTTTTAGTTTGCTTCAAAGTGTTCTTTCTTAGCTCCCTTCAGAGTATCTTAGCTCACTTCAGAGTGTCTCAGCCCTCTTCAAAGTATATTAGTTCACTTTAGAGTGTCTCATCTCACTTCATAGTATCTCGGATTGCTTTTGAGTCTCTTTGGGATGTTTCAAAGTTTATTATCATAAATTTGGAGTTGGATATTAGAGCTATGGGGATGAATACTAGAGTTACAGATGAACATAACTCCAAGGGGGCATTGTTATCTATTTTTGGAAGTCATTCTAAAAATAGATATTTCTATAAGTGTTTTATTATTTATAAAATAAAGAAGACTCAATATTCATGATTCTCAACAATAAAACATGAGAGTCAGATTGTTATTTGAATTAGATAAGCTCTCTCCATATTTTGTGGAGATTGATGCTTTTTGGATAGATTGCAATCTTAGTTGATAAATATGTATTCCTTAAAATAAGGAGGTGGTTGGAAGCATGGAATTACAAATGCAACCTCCCACACCTTTGAATGTAATCATCATTTTTTCTAATCAATTCTAAGACTCCATTTTGTCCATTTGTAAATAGTTTTGATTAAAATCCTCTTCCTAGGAATGAGCTGACCACTCATTCCAAGGAAGATGGACATGTATATTTATGTTTATATTTTTGTTATTATGTAATTATTTTTGTTGTATTTTTATTTTGTTTATTATTTCTTTAATGTATAGTTTTTGTAAACTCACGAGGCATTTTTGTGTTTTTCCTTTCTTTTCAATTCTACAATGTTCCTTCTTGCAAGTTTTATTTCCTATCCTACAAGTTTGTTTCCTTTCCTGCAAGTGTGTTTACTTTCATGCAAGTGTGTTTAAATTTCTGCAAGTGCATTTCATTCCATGCATGTGTGTTTCAATTTCATGCAAGTATGTTTCAATTTTTTCAAGTGTGTCTTTATTTTCTATGAGTGTGGATTTGGGTAGAAGGGACCATTTACCAATATCTCTCTCCTTTTGCATACAACCTTGAAAACCACCCATGGATTGAAATTATTTAATGTTGAGGATTGATGATCCTCATCATTTTGGCATCATTGCTTTAGGGACACAATGTTATTAGGAGATTCAGAATTTTCTAAGAGAATTGTCTAGTGGCAGTAGATAAACAAGTTCCTAGTGAGAGGGAATGTCTCTTAGAAAATTTTGTGATAGGAGATACTTTGTTGATGGTTTCTTTAGGATTTAATTTCCTGCAAATAGATTATATTTAATTTCCTACAAATAGATTATATTTATACAAATTAAATTTATTTTCATGTAAGTAGATTAAAATTTATTTTTCTATAATTAGGATTTAGAACAAAACCCCCATCCCATACTAACCCAATTGTGTAGAAAATTGTAACTGCTAACATTATTATGAAGGAAGAATTGAATGTTGATGCAGGTTGGAAGAGGAATTTGAGATGGCTGAGGAATAAAAGATGTTTAAACTCTACAAAGGGATTGCATTCCTCAAGGAGGGAAACATGCTCCAAATCAATCAAATATATTACATGGCACAACTTCTGAATTTTGCATGGATAAAGGATCCAAAATCCAAACATTGATGGTAAGTCTTTCATCACTAATTTTTAGGAATAAATTAAACTATTAAAAATAAGTTTGCATCTATGTTTGGAATGAATCTTGAAAAATTGATTGTAATGATTAATGAGTTTTTGCATGCAATGATCATACCTTAAATAGATTTGGTTGCATGCACAAATATGTTAATCTATTTTAGGATTGACATGCATGCAATCAAAAGAGGAAATCATGCATGCAATCAAGAGAGAAAATCATGCAAAATTTTAGGAGAAGATCATGTAAATGATAGTTACAATGGATCTAAAAGATTTGGGTAGTCAACGATTTTTATTGTCATCATTGAAATCCTCCTCCCAACATTAACATCCAACCATGCTAGATTTTTAAGTGTTCACAAATTTATTTAAAATCTAGATTTCACCTTCCTTGTACAAATAACAGTTAGTTTTTCTACACAGTTCATAAATAAAATAATTGATGACATTTCATTTCATTTCACTTCATCCATATTTAGGAATTAGTTGAAACCATATGCATCATCATAATAAGATAAATTATCTGAGGGAGTTCTTATTTTTCACAATAATATTCCATTATTAATAAAACTAATTCCTAAACCATCAATCATTCTAAAATAAGCTGAAATAATTTCTTCCATATGTATTTAAATTCTTAATCTTTATGTTGTTGATAATTATTTTATATGACTGATGTTATGCTTGTATGGAAATGTTTTTTTATTTCAAATTTTTATAGGATTATCTCATGACAAGGAATGTTTTTATAGATCATAATGGATGGATTTCTATCCATAACTTCATCAAGAAGAGGGTGCCTTATCTTGAGCTATCACAGACAAAAATGAGAAGCAATATCCATATACATCAGACTAAGGATGAAGAGATATCAACAATTGTGATACATTTGGAAGTAGTATGAGAATGTATTCCTCTTATTGATAATATTTCTCATGCCATCATTTCTCAAAATTTACCAAAAAAATGAAGAAAAAAAAAAAAAAAAACCAATAATGAAAACCTTCGGGCATTGTTGGTGGTCTTGGTTTGAAACCAACTTGCAGGTGGATGAGGTACTGGAAAAATATCCTTGATTAGAAAACCATCTTGTTAGATGATCAAGGAAAAAGTTTAAAAAATAGAAAAGTTGAAAACCAACAAATGGTGACTTTTCCAAATAAGCAATAAAGTATTTGGTTGTTCTTTCGTGCTCTTGTTTCTCAACATAACAGGACTACAATTTTATCAGCACTTTTCCCAATATTTCTCACTTTTGTTGACATGGAAGAGGCAATGGAAATTGAATTATACCAAGGTATTTTACTTTTTATTTTAGTTCTAAATTTACTTGTAAGTTTTGTTATTACATAAGGATCCACTTTTACATCACATGCATGAGATTTAGGATGAAAAAGAAAGAAAAAGAATTGGGCATGTTTTGGTATATAATTTTGATGATGACAATTATGTTGGAAAATTTCAAAACAACAAGATGTGTTATGAGAATCCTTTCTATATGGATTCATTTTCTAAAAAAGAAAGAGAAAGGAAACAAAAGTGAATGTTATTTTTCGAAAAATAAAAAAATGTTAGCATAATAGGATGCTCTCTACACAAGAACCTACTTTGATAAAACAAATAAAATAGTAGCAAAAAAATTTAACACAAAGAAACTAATCTCAAAAAAATAAAAAAATAAAAGAAAAGAAAAAGAGTAGTAGGAGAAATTCCACACAAGAACCTATGCTAAAATCTATCAGAAAGATAATAGGAAAACCTCCACACAAGAACCTACTTATGAATCAATGAAAAAGAAAAAAACAACAAGAGGGGATCCACACAAGAACTTGTCCTTTAGAAGAAGAAAACATAATGGAATGCATGAGGACATGCATGAGATAAGGCATGGGGGATGATGAGCCCAAGAAATAGCCCATTTTATATAGTATTTAACACTCTTTTTCTCTGCATATATAAGGTGGATCTAAATGTAATTTTTGAACTTATGGTTTATTTAGGAAAAAAATACAGAGTTTGTATCATGGTTATTTCTTTAGAATTTATTTTTATATTTCTATTATAAATTTCTAATTATTATTGGGAAAAATATGTCAATTTGTGCATATGCAGTTCATACTTTGCTATCATTGTTGAATAAGGCATTTTGAGCACTAAGTACTAGCTACAATCAACCTTGGAGGATCTTTAAAATCTCGCATATCATATGAGAGATAAATGTCAATTACTAGTTTTATTACTTAGGAATCATATGAATAGTGGTATGTGATTAGGACCTATAAATGTACCCAAGTGTGTGATTTTGTGTCTATACTCTATAACTAGATGGGATGATTTTGGAGATAAATTAGAGATGTAATTCTTAGACAAGAGTGATCACTTATCACTTGTGGGGTAGCTTAAAACAATAAAGAGGGAACACACTGGAGATATATTTGACTTCAACTTGATATTTAAATTAACCTAGGATAAAATCCCACTACTGGTAAATCCTTCTTCCCATTCTACATTATCATAGTATCTCAGGATTTGAACTAAGATGTAGTTGTTATAATCTAGTTAATGGGAGGATCATACCTTCCAAATGATTTTTTTATTTCCATCCTTGATGATAAAAATGTTATCCAAGTAGGAAATATAGATCCTAAACTCATCATGCCTCTTTTCCTAGAGACAAAAATCTCAACTACACATGATCCTTAGCCAATGGTAGCCCAATCATTGGAATATATGCCCAATACTCATGTAAATGAGACGTATGAGATGAATAACCTCCTAAATAATTTTGTAAATGAGGTAACCAAATTGAAAAGGAAATAAGACCCACTTACTCAAAGAAAATGATATACATACAACCTTGATTACAAACAAAATAGGCCCCATCCGCATAATAAGATTTCTCCAACAAGGCCCATCAAACAACCATACGCTGACCTTACCAATACTAATAGAGAGATGATCCTTGTGTAAAATAATATGGATGAAGATATGAGATAGTGCTACCCTTTTTTCCCAACCCCATGATTCCAACGCCTAACCTCATGGAACTTCCTCAAAAAAATATAATGGTCCAAATCTCCTTAACACAACCATATTAATCTATTAAACCATTACAATAAACATCATCAAAAATAGATTAAATTTTGGTTAACTAGAAAGAGGGAGATCTATGTGTAGTGAGTCATCTTGAAGGAAGTAGCCAACCTCAAGTTAGATCTGATTACAACACTAGATTCAAGAAGAGACTCTTGGAGATATAAACACAATAACCTAGTGATCAAATGGATAATGAAAATGAAGGAAAATATAAAAGTCAATTAAAGATTCAAACATGACCCAAGTGGTTGACAAGATGTAACTAAAATTATATTAGCTAGCACTTGAAAAGCCTAAAAGGATGGAGTTTCTCATAGCTTTCAAAAGAAAGAAATGACTCTAGACATAATGGTTTCATTAAAATGTATAACCATAATTAAGCATTTGGATTAATTTATTTAGACTTGTTTGATACTACAATAACTGAATTTATAAGTACACTTAGCTTTATGTTATAGATCAGATCAGAAGTATATACACCATAGAAATCAACTATATTATTCAAGTACTTAATTAAAAGCATAAAAAGATGGAAAGAGGTACTTAGCTAGTTCAAAAAAATAAGGTTGTGTTGATGAATGATTTGGAGAAGGAACAAAGAATATAAGATATAATCAATTACTTTCTAGAGTTCTAAAAACTTAAGGGAAATATTATACAGTTTGGTCAAGATTGGGTGGTATAGTCTTGACCTAACCATATGTTTTCACTTACTAATAGTCACAATATATAACTTTTAGTGTTATTATATGTCATTGTTTTTCACTCTTTGATATCTTTAACTTTACATGAAACCTTAGATATCACATATGAAACTTGATAAACAAACCCTAACTATCTTGCAACACACTCAAGAAATAATTATATTTAATAAAAAGGATAGAAATTCATGAGTTAGAATGACCTTGGCAACACCCCATTCCGAGGCATCGAGCATTGCACTACATTTCATACTCAATGTAGTTATCCTAGTGCTTTGTTAAAAGGCGCATCCAATTATCACTTGACCTAGATTGACCATTGTGCCTCAACATCAATAGAAAACTATAATAAATCATCTCGAATAGAAACCCTTATGTGAAGATGAATAATTAAGAGTTATGCCTTTATATGTTTTTTTATTAAGGGCAAATAGTTTTGAAGGGACTATACCCTGTATACAAAAGGGCTCAAAATCCAGATAGAAAATATGAGAGAAGTAGCCCAGAGAGGGGCAAAACAGTCAACCAAGAAGGCTCAACAGCCAGATATTACAATATAGGTGAAAAGTGGATCTAAACGTACAGAGATCCAGAACTAAGAAGACAAGATAAAAAAGAAACCAAAAGAGAAACATAATAACAAGCTATGCCAAAAATAGCTCCGAACTACCCGATGATAAAAAATTTGTAGATCACACCAAAAAAAACAAAGACAACAGCCCAAGTTACTTGATGGCTCAGTCAATCTTGGTCTTGATGGCCTGCAGTGACATGAAAAAGGCAATTTCCGTGACCTGAGAGGGGTCCTTCATGTCTGCTTGGGAGATTGCAATGTCCCTATTCTCTTTAGGGCCCCATATGTCTTCATTGATTCCACTTAAACTGCAAACACTATGGACATGTTGTTCAATGAAGTTGTAGATGCTTTTGAGGGCAGATAAAATGCAGTCATTGCGGCTTTTGGCATTCCCCAATCTGCCATCAAGTGACTGCAGTTTCTTGAAGACTTCATCAATGACCCCCTCTTCCTCCTCACCTTGAAGGATCCTTTTACCCTCGCTCTCTCCATATTTTTTAGAGCCCCTTTGAGCTCTTGAATCTCCTTCTCCAATCTGGCCAACCTCGCCAGCAAATCCTCCTCTCTTGGGCTTCTCCATAGGCATGCTAATATGCAAGAGGTTTTCACTAGTTCTAAGTCCTTGTGGCTCCTAAGGACTCATCAAAGCAGTTTTTAGCTTTCTTGCTTTTCTTTTGGAGCCAACATCATCATTCTTTCTTTTTATCAGGGGTGGAGTGGGAGCAGATGGGCAGGTGGGGGTATGAAGGAGGGAGGACGGATAGCGTTCATGGGAGGGCAGCCTGGAAAAGTGGTGGTGAATCAGAGGATAAGGCCCAAGTGCAGGGACACCCTAGAGTGATTTTGAACTTCCCTTATAGATTTCTCCAAGGAGTTGATGTTATGCCTTTATATGTTATTTATGTGTATGTAAATATAGTCCTTTCTCTTTTAGCTCAATAAATGGTAGATAGATAAGTGATTTCCATATGATAAATTATTACATTGACATTGTATATATAGGAGTTCTTAACTTGAATTTCAAACCTTAGTGGTGGGAAAGGTTGACCTAGAATATAAGAAAGGTACTACGAAAAGAGTAATAAAACTAACTAGAAGATAAAAATTAGATTAAAACAAAGAGGTATGGGCTATAAAATTAGTTTGGGACCACATGTATAATCCTACCCCATTTGTATGGTCTTGTAGTGCCCTTATCCGACATCAAAAATTTGTAGGGGTGTACTAAACAACACATTTAATGGGCATTGCATGTTAAAAAGAAAAATTTTGACCAAATTTCATGGGAAGTGTGACTTGTAGGGATGCGTGGACCACTATGCATTAAATAGATGTTGATTAGGTTCGCATTAGGTATTTTACTCCTATGCCAACATAATTTTGACTCATGTTAAGATATGCACTTGTCTCGTGGGTACTCTTTCGAGCATGTATGGTCAGGCATTGATTTTCATTGAATAATGCGAGGATTTATAGAAAGAAACAATTGGGCTCGATGTTAAGTATAGTTGAGCTTAAGGAAGCACAAATCTTCCCCAATCTACACCAAACATGGAGCTTTTTTCAAATCCTTCCACCGCAACCAAGGAGTTAGCTTGTAGAAAAATGGGAGTTTGGAGCTAGGCATGGGCATCCTTATGAACCAATACATCCTTTTTCAGAAAATTCAATGAACAGGTGTCCAATCTAATCAGCTTGCCCTTTGAAAAAATCCTCCCAGTGAGCGTGAAATGAGAGCTATGAAACATGATATGGACACACATCAAAGTAAAATAAATTAAATGATGGATGCATTAACTTAAAATGTGTCATGCAATGGTTACAAAATATGCACAATAGGATTTTTTATTGAAATAATTCCCTAAAGACCCATCAAATGAATGTATATGCCATATAGGTATGTAAAAGGTGGATAGGGATGCCTATGGTTTTGGGTTTTCATTAAATGGGTAGGTTGATAAGGCCATGAAAACCTTCTAGGCTGAGGCATGACAGAGGTAATTCCAAAATTTAAAACCTTTCCAACATCCTCCTCTTCCCGTAGGGAAAAAATAAAAAATAAAAAAATAGGAGCTTTGAAACAGGTAGGGGATAGCGAATTTGTCACATGTTGAAGTTCATTTAGTGCTATGGCACATATCTCTGTGAAATTTGGACACACCGATAAGGCACATGAACTATTGGACACAATTCCTAAATGAAACATGGTTTCTTGGAATACTCCTTGACCATGTAAGCTTCATTTATGTTTTATGTTCTTACTACACAATTTTTTTTGATGTGGATTGTTTTGGGCTAAGTCGAAACTCTAGACTCTATCATTATCACACCCATAAAATCCATAATGGTTGTGTGTATATGTGTGTTATAGGGGTTAAAATAAATTAAATGAATAAAACAATAGGGAGCCTTGGATAAAGTGTTCAATCCATCAAACATAGGGAGATGGATTTTTTTTCAGTATGTTGTTGGTGGAGGTGATAGAAAAATGTATTCTCTCACTTTTTTATCTCACCTCCAACCAACACAAGAATTTTTTTAGAGAATATATCTTTTGTTCATGTCAAGAGAATGGTCTAGATAACAACCTTTTCTAGTATCCTCCTTTATGCCCAATGGGGCCTTGGATAAGAGTTCGGAAACCCATCGAAGGAAGAAGGAAAGAGGATTTTTGTTTATGATTGAATTTTTCATTACCTCCTAGATTTGAATGTAATAAGAGGAAACACACCCAATGCACAGAACTCAAGCTAATAATTTCTTTTGTGGTAGACTTGCACTTGGGTGTATTCATTTTAATTGAGTCTTCATTCACTACATCGTCGATTAATAGGCATGGTTCTTTCCCTATTTCCAACATGATTTCATATTTATAGTTTTCCCTTCATAGTGCTAGTGAAATTCTTAATTAAATGAAGAGTATGGTTATGGTTAATAAAATGAATTGTTACACATAATGGATATATTTACATTGCATCATGTAGAACTGATATAACCCCCCTTTAGTGTAAACTACTTGTAAAAGGTTTTTTAGGCCTGGGACGTTCGATGAAAAGGTGTAACCAACATAATTATGAAAAGTAGCTTCAAAAATATATTGGCCATTTAAATCCTAGTCACAAGATTTGTGTTCTAGAATTCCAAGGATTTCCCTGTAGATAGCTTAATTGAGGGAAATTTACACGTGGTGTGTTTGAGTTTTGGAAAATGGATTTCAACCTCAGTTTTTGGGCCACTTTGGCCAATTTGGTCATTTTTATAATCTTGCGGCACTACTAATGCGAGAAATTTTTGAGGAAATTTCTCCTAGTCTGAAAAAAACCATTGCAAAAATTTTAAACACTATCACACGAATCTATAGATCTCCTTGATGAAACTTGTTTGTATTTTATTGCTTATGGGAAATTTGGTGTGCTTTTCTCTCTCTCCTCTCTCTATCTCGCTCCAGCTTGAAAGAGAAATGAAACTGTACTTTTGTTCTTACCTCTTTTGTATCGTAAAAGTGTTTAAATTTATTGTAAGTGGAAAATTATATATATGTGAAAATGTTAGTCATAGGAGGAAATCCATGCAAGCGTCATTTTTCGTTGACCATGTTTACACTAACTTGATAGGTTACAAGTGGCGTATTGAGATTTGAAATAATGATGGAAACCAAATTTTAAAGTTGTTATTTGTAAAAAGTGTAATTTTAATGGAGTTAAAATATACCCTTCTTTAATAATCTGTACTTTTATTAATACAAGAACAAAAGTCTTTATCTGCTTGTATTGTGTATGAGAATAATGGGATGTTGATTTTACTAAATTATACTTTTGACTTAAATTTCATTGAATTTGTGCTTATGGTTATTAAGGTAAAATCTTGAAATTTTGTGTGATTTTTGAATAGAGAACTTAAACTTGGCCCCTCTGGAGTCATAAGCTTGGAAAATAATATAGTTTTCATGTATATACAACATGTTCGAACCTTTGAACGTTTTTACCTTTAGTTTCCGTGTTATTCGAATCATACGTCCTCTACCAAAATGCATCCAATTGTTTAGTGTTTTATCTAGTACTTGAAATAGTAAGATGTAAATGGGAAGGTGGTTAATTAAAATGGTAGAGTTATAACACTAGTGGAAATGAGACTTGAATTTGGTTATCTCAAATTTAACTTAAATGGTATTGCTATGGTGCTTTAAATATGGTCATAATCCTATCCTTCATGTGGTAAACTGATTGAATCATGTGTAAATTAGTGGCGGATGGATATTCCACTTATAGGTGATCTTTTGTGGCCGCATCTTTTCGTGACTCTTTTGGGGTGTCAAACCTTTAGAAAATTTTTTGAGTAGATACTCCAAACCGACATAATTTTCCAATTCAAAAAACTTGGTAGCTAGTACTTGAAAATTGTAAAGGGGAGGCAATAACAGATTGAAGGGTATATCATCATGAGATTTTTAAATAATGAAAAGAAAGCTAACGTTTAACATTTTGTGAAGGTTTTTTTTTTTTTTAATAGTATATGTATGATGATACCTCATCATAGAAGAAGGAATTATAAGAATGAAAATAAGATTCGATTTATCCTTTGATAGTCATGTGTTAATGGGAACATATGGGAATTGTTTGTTATGTATAGTGTGGAACCCTACCTTAAATATAGACTTTCTTTGGAGGAGTATGTGTTAAAACATAGATATGACTCATGATGGGATGTAGGTGTCGTAAATAAGTAGGGGTTGGTTGATTAAACGTTTACCATGAAATTTGATAGGTGGAGACTTAACTTCACAATGTAAGTGTAGGAAGAACAAAATTAAATGAGTAAATCTCATATATGGTTGTCATGTAAATTGTACACACATTTAGTGATGTCAGGTGGAAAAAATATCTAAAATGTTAGTGTATATGAAATGAAGTAAAAGAGATTACTCTCGATGTCTTAATGTAAAAGAAGAGAAAAATTGTAACTTGTAAGGATAACATATGGTTTTGGTGAATGTTATAAGTGGGAAGATTCAATGTTTAAGCACAAGGAAATTTGGTAAGGTTGAAAATGTAAATCCAGGAACCTATATACATGGTCATAAGAACTTAATCTTTCATTTCATTCAGTCTTCTTAATTGTATCATGATATATTCATTTTAGTGGATGAGGATTTACTTTGTCATTCCTTTTGTTGGAAAACAACATTCTCAAGGATAGTGGTTATTCTTAACCACTACTTAATACAACGGGATTAATTAAATCAAATGTAAATTTTGAAAATGTGTACCATTATGGTTAAATACATTAATTTTCCTTTTCTTTTTAGTTAGGGTTATAGTCATCTCTTAGGTTCAACAAGGTTTTAATGAGTAGTGTATAGTGGAAATAGGGTCCAAGTAAGGATTTTCAATCCTATGAGACTAGTTGTGATTGTAGTGTCAAATGGTCAGAAACACCTAAGAGGCATTCCATTTTGAGTGGGTTGTTGTATAACTTGGGATTGGGTTAAATAAGGTGAGTCTTATAAAGTTGAAATTATATCGAAGATGATGAAGCCACCATATGAATAAGAGAGAGTAATTTGGTGATCCTTAGTAGGGAGTTAGTCTCCCTTGGAAATAGCTTATGGAGTTACCTCTCTAGTATTATCTTGTGGATGGTGTAGTCACACCCATCAAGTAAATGAAATCATATTCACATGTGAATACACAAGTGTTGATTTCCTTAGTGTGCCCTTAGATGGATCAAAGTTATACATGAAAGGTGCATGGACCTCATGAAAGGTGTTATGAGTTATGGTTTCCTTCCTTTGTATAGTTGGACCACATGTGGGCTAGACTTCATGGAATAATGGTGGTTAATAAATCCCTCTTTGGATTATAATTTTATTAGTTTACGTATCACTTCTGAAGAATGGCTAGAATTTTTACGGGTATCACCAAGAGTTGTACACACATTGACCTAATGTTTCTTTGTGTTGAGAGTCAAAGTTTAGGTGTATGTTCTAAATAGGTAGTAAGAGAAAAATATGAATTTTGGCATTGGAATGGATTCCAGAATGAAATGAACCCATGTTTGAAATGTGGAATGATGTGTCATAAATATTTTCTTCCGTGCTCTTGGATAAGTATTAATCCTATGTAACAAAATATAATACATGCAAAAGTAAAACAGTAAATCGTGTGTTCACTGAATTTATACTATGTGTCTTATGATTAGCACAACCGCTTTCTCATGTTATGTCATGTGGTAGAAACAAAAATTGCTTGTTATTAAGTACTTTTTAAGTAGTAAAATTATGGGGCATTATAATTAGTATCAGAGAAAGGTTCAAACACTTGAACCTCTAGGATTAATTGGTAATGATTCTTGTGTACTTGGTTGTGTGTGCATAGAATGAGTTTCATGTCAGTTCATGTTGTCATGTTATGTGGAGTCAAGGTGATGTAACAAGGTCCACTTTTTATCCTTGGTATATGGTGCATACCGATCATGTCCTATAGTGGGTCCCCAATTTTATATTGTAGATTTGTACTGTGACAAAACCACATATGTATTCATATTATGTTATATTGTTTTCTTAGTGCTGCATTTGGGTAGTAGTAGTATGGGTGATGATTAGAGATAGTTATGGAGGTTAGCAGGTGTTTGGTTAGTTTCTCTTGAGTTTTACATCATCATTGGTTGTGACATTTGGAGATAAATTGGTAGTTATAAGGAGATTTCTTAGTTTTTATTGAGTTCTACATCAACAAAGGCTATGGAATTTGGAGGTAAATTGGTAGTTAGAAGGAGATTGGTTAGTTTCTCTTGAGTTCTACATCATTAGTGGTTGTGACATTTGGAGATAGATTGGTAGTTATCTCCTCTTGAGTTCTATATCATCAATGGTTATGGAATTTGGGTATGGAATTTGAAAGTGGCGATAAATATTGGTAGTTTCGGTGATTTGGAGACATATTTCCACTTGGGAGAGCATAGATCATGACATATATCTTATTGGATCCATATTATTTATATATATCGAGATGTAAACTCAATGATTAATACCCCTACAGGTGGCCCACAAAAGGTTGCATAGTAATTGTGATGTGGATTTTTCATATGTGTTATATTCATAAACTTGCCTTTTCTTTTCAGGACCAACATTTTATTTAATTGGTTTATTAAAAATATTCGAGGCTCTTCTTGTTATTTTGGATTTATTATAGTTTTCATGGTTTCAATGTGGTTACTTAGCCATTTCTTTTTTACTGCTGATATTTCATAGATTTTATCTCTTTTTGGTGACTCAGAGCTTTATTTTTTTCTTTGGAGGCCACTTGGCTAAAATGTTGTCAAGGTTGTTACGTGGATTTTCTCGTGCCTATTGGTGAGTTGGTTCTATCTTGTTTGTATTATGTTCTCTTGTCATATGGGGGTATGCCCAAGGTGTCATGACTGCATGCTTGGGGCTACAGGACATGCCCTTGGTTTTGAGGTGATGGGGTTATATGCATTTAGGAACATGGAGTGAACCAACCTCACTTTGATATTAGAAACTCAATCCTCCTTTGGTGGAGTGACACTAGTGATATTTTGTCCTCCTTTGGTGGAGAGACATACTTGATTTTGAGTCCTCTTTGGTTGAGAGAATCCTATGATTTCTTTGGTCCTCTTTGGTTGAGCGACCCTCATGATTTTATTTCCTCTTTAGTGGATTAGATTTGACGTTATGTAGTTTGGGTCGATAGATTTGGACTTTATGTAATTCAATATTGATCAATGGATTGGATTTGACACTATGCAAAGTATGGGTCATGGAGATTTGGTTGTTATGTTATGCAGTATTGATTAGTGAATTAGATTTGACGCTATGTAGTATTCATCAAGAGACTTGGCCATTATACTATGTAATATTGATCGTGGATTGGATTTGACGCTATGTAGTATGGGTCAAGATATTTGGCCATTATTTTATGTAGTATTGATTAGTGGATTGGATTTGATGTTATGCAATATGGATAAGTAGATTTATCCATTATGTCATGCGAGTATTGATTGGATTAGTGGATTGGGCCATGATTTTACTTCACTTTCATTTTTATGATGATATTCTTCACCATTGAGATGGATATGGTAATCAATTCAAGATTTATGGATTATGTGTGGGATGGTTCACTCTTTCATAGTTATGGTTTATTAGAGGGTAGTGTACATAGATAGATATACATATGGGACACTGATATTTTTCTTGGTTCTATTATCTCCCTTGAGGAGAGGTTGAGATATTGGACTACAAATATGTTGATAGATATTATTATACTTGGATTCAATGGGTACTATATCTAGATATATTTGTTACCTTGGGTCTTAGGGACCCAATTACAAATGTGTTTTTGGTTATTCCCTACTATGGAGATGATAGTTTTCATAAATCCTTGTACGATTGTTAGGTGTTGCATTGCCATGTTATAAACATGTTTGTATGGATTATATGCTATAGGGACCATGTTTTGGATGGTATGTTATGTTTCTTCCTTGTTATGAGGGTGTACTCTTATGAGAAAAATAGTGGTGCTCATATGGTAATCTATTTGTGTCAACGTATACTTTTGGCTAGTTAGTTTTCTCATTTGTATTGGTATTGTGAATGTTCTCGTGTTTACACTTCCTTATTGTGGATATGATATGTACTTGTGAAATTGGTATTTTTGAGTTAATTTCATGAAAATGTGATAAATGAGGAAGTGGTATATGTTATTATGTTAGGTCTTGGATGACCTTGTGTTGTATTGTATTGATAAAAACCCTCCCAAATAATAGTGCAATATACTTGATCCATAGAATAAAAAAGATGAAACTAGTAAATGATGAAAATGATTATTAAAAAAATAAAAAAATCACGCCCACTTGTGATTATGAGAAAAATAATAACTAAAAATACGCTTATAATAAAACACTATATCAAACGAGTTTTCATAATGAAATTTAGTTTGAACTCACTATGATAGAGAGAAGTACCAATCTTCATAGAACTTAAACAATTGAAGAAAATCATGAAATTTTTATTCCCTTGTGATTGCATGTTAGTGACAGGTCTTAGCACTAAAACGACATTACCATTTGGCCCCTTTCTTCTATTTTATCCTTCTAACTAATCTTGGTGTTGTGTCACATCAATGATGATGCTCTTATAAGGGGAGGGAGATGTAGTTCCCCTATTTGACATCAAAACTTTGCAGGGTGTACTAAACAACACATTTAATGGAAATTACATGTCAAAAATAAAATGTTTGACCAAATGTAATGAGAATTGTGACCTGCAGGGATACATAGACCACTATGCATTAGATGTATGTTGATTGGGTGCCAATTATGGTATTTTCATCCTCTTCCAAAGATAATTTTGACTCGTGTTAAGATATGTGATTGTCTCCGTGGATGATCTACTCAAGAATGTATGGTTGGGAATTAAGTTTTCCTTGAATAATGTGTGGATTTACAAAACACAATAGTTGGGATGGGTGTTAAGTGTTGTTGAGCTTAAGGAAGCACACATATGCCCTAAATTGCATCAAATGTGGAGCTTTGTCCAACATCCTTCCAAATTTGTACTCACCAAGGATTTTTTGATAACCTACTACTTAAATAGGAGTTTTGGAGTAGCACATGGGCATCCCTATGAATCATTGTAGCCTTTTTTAGAAAATGCAACGAACATGTGTCCAATCTGATAAGTTATCCCTTTGAAAATGTCCTCCCAAATGACGTGAAATGGGAGCTATGGAATAGGGTATGGACACACATCAAAGAAAAATAAATAAAATGGTGGATACATTAGCTCAAAATTTGTCCTGCAATGGTTGCATAATGTGTAATAAGATTTTTATTGAAATAAGACCCTAGAGACCCCCAAATAAACATATATGAAAAAAGTATGCAAAAGGTGGATTGGGATGCCTATGGTTGTTGGGTTTGCATTAAATGGGTGCATTGAAAAGGCCATGGAAACCTTCTAGCTGAGGCATGACAACCGTAAATCCAAAATTCAAAACCTTTCTAACATCCTCCTCTACCTACGGGAAAAATAAATAAAAATAAAATAGGAACTTTGAAACAGGGAAGGGTTCGGGTATTTGTCGGATGTTGAATTGCTGGTGCTATGACATAGATCTCTACAAAATTTGTACACACCGATAAGGCATGTGAACTATTGGAAAAAATGCGTGAATGAAATATGGTTTCTTGGAGTGCTCCTTGACCATGTAAGATTCATTTCTATCTTATATTCTTGCTACATGTATCCCATGTGGATGTGGATTGTGTTGGGCTAGGTAGAAACTCTAGACTCTATCATTATCATGCCCATTAAATCTAAAGTGGGTGTGTGTATATGTTTGTCGGGGTTAAAATAAATTAAATGATTAAAATAGTAGGATATCCTTAGACAAGGTGTTTTAATCCATCAAGCATAGGAGATGGATTTTTTTTGTATGTTATTGGTGGAGGCGCCTGGAAAAATGCATTCTCTCACTTTTTTTTATCTCACCTCCAACCATCGCAAGAAGAGTTTTCAAACAATATATTTATTTTTATGTCAAGAGAATGGTCTAGATCACAACATTTTATAGCATCATCCTTCTTTGTACCTAATGGGGGCTTGGATAAGAGTTCGAAACCCATCAAGGAAGAGGGAAAGTAGAGTTTTTTTATCATTGAAGTTGTCATTGCCTCCTAGATTTGAATGTAAGAAGATGAAACACACCCAATGCACATGAACTAGTTAACAAATGATTTTGTGGTAGACTCACAGCTTAGGAACATTCATTTGAATTGATTCCTCATTCAATGCAAATCATCAATTAACGTGCATGGTTTTCTCCCTATTTCCAACATGATTTCATATTTATAGTTTTCCCTTCATAGTGCTAGTGAAATTATTAATTAAATGAAGAGTATGGTTATGGTTAATAAAATGACTTGTTACACATAATGGATATATTTACCTTGCATCATGTAGAACTGATATGACCCCCTTTTAGTGTAAGCTACACTCTCAAACCATGTCATGTGAAACCTAGAACTTTTGGATGATAGAACTAGATAACCATATCCACCTAGTTAGAGAATTAAACTTGAATTCCATGTAATCATGTCATTTGTTCACCTTGCTAAAATTTAATAAAACATGAATTTCAATGACACACAAAACACCGCTCCAAACCCCGTAGTGGGTAAGTTATGGAATGATCATGTTCACTTGGTGACATGAGATGTCATGTCAATCTCTATAATGACCTTAGATGATCATTTGACCTTGTTTCATTGCATGTCTTGCGAACTAGCGAAAAATTTTTGGGGAACTTTCTCCTAGCCGAAAAACTATTGCAAAATTTTAAACACTATCACAGGACTCTATAGATCTCCATGATGACACTTGTTTGTATTTTATTGCTTAGGGAAATTTGGTGTGATTTTATCTCTCTCCTCTCTCTATCTCACTCCAACTTGAAAGTGAAATGAAATTACACTTGTGTTCTTACCTCTTTTGCATCGTAAAAGTGTTTAAATTTATTGTAAGTGGAAAATTATATATGTGAAAATGTTAGTCATAGGAGGAAAGCCATGCCAACATCTTTTTTTTTGCTGACCATGTTTACACTAACTTGATAGGTTGTATGTGGCATATCGAGTTTTGAAATAATGATGGAAACCAAAATTTAAAGTTGTTATTTGTGAAAAGAGCAATTTTAATGGAGTCAGAAATATACCTTTCTTTAATAACTATACTTTTATTAATGCAAGAACAAAAGTATTTATCTTCTTGTATTGTGTACGAGATTAATGGGATGTTGAATTTACTATATTATACTTTTGACTTAAATTTCATTAGAAGTTGTGCTTATGGTTATTAAGGTAAAATATCAAAGTTTTGTGTGATTTTTTTATTAGAGAACTTAAAATTGTCCCCTCTAGCATCGTAAGCTTGAAAAATAATATAGTTGTCGTGTATATACAACATGTGCCAACCTTTGAACCCTTTTACCTTTAGTTGTTGTGTTATTCGAATCATACGTCCTCTACCAAAATACATCCAATTGTTTAGTGTTTTATCTAGTACTTGAAATAGTAAGATGTAAATGGGAAGGTGGTTAATTAAAATGGTAGGGTTATAACACTAGTGGAAATGAGATTTGAATTTGGTTATCTCAAATTCAACTTAAATTATATTGCTATGGTGCTTTGACTATGGTCACAACCCTATCCTTCAAGTGTTAAATTGACTCATGTATAAATTAGTGGCAAATGGATATTCCACTTATAGGTGAACTTTTGTGGCCACATCTTTTCATGAATCTTTTGGGGTGTCAAGGAATTATTGAGTAGATTCCATTTGACATAATTGTCCAACTTAAAATACTTGGTAGCTAGTGCTTGAAAACTATAAAGGGGCGGCAATAACTGAATTGTAAGGGTATATCATGGAGATTTTTAAATAATGAAAAGAAAGCTAACGTTTAAAATTTTGTGAAGGTTTAATATTAATTGTTTTAATAGTATGTGTATGATGATACCTCATCATATAAGAAGGAATTATAAGCATGAAACTAATATTTTATTTATCATTTGATAGTCGTGCATTAATGGGAACATATTGGAATTGTTTTTTATGTATAGTCTAAAACCCTACCTTAAATATAGACTTTCTTTGTAGGAGTATGTTAGGTGGAAAGCATTTCTAAAATGTTAGTGTATATGAAATGAAGTAAAAGAGGTTACTCTCGATGTCTTAACGCAAGAAAAGAGAAAACTCATAACTTGTAAGGATAACATATGGTTTTGATGAATGTTATAAGTGGGAAGATTCAATGTTCAAGCATACGGAATTTTGGTAAGGTTGAAAATGTAAATCCAGGAACCTATATTCATGGTCATAAGAACTTAAACATTAATTTCATTCACTCCTCTTAATGGTATCATGCTATGATTTTTGAGTGGATGAGGATTGACTTTGTCATTCCTTTTGTTGGAACGTATGTGCTCAAGGATTGTGGTTATTCTTAACCCCTGCTTAATACCATGGGATTAATCAAATAAAATGTAGATTTTAACACATGTGTATCGTCATGGTTAAAGGTATTACTTTTATTCTTATTTTTGGTTAGGGTTATAGTCTTCTCTTAGGCTCAACAAGGTTGTAATGGGTAGTGTATAGTGGAAATAGGGTCCAAGTAAGGATTGCCAATCCTATGGGACTAGTTGTGACTTGTAGTTTCAAATGGTTAGAAACACATAAGATGTGTTCCATTTTAAGAGGGTTATTGTTCCACTTGGGATGGGCTTAAATAATGCGAGTCTTATAAAGTTACAATTATATTAGAAGATGATGAAGCCACCATAGAAATAAGGGAGAGTAACTTGGTGATCCTTAGTAGGGAGTTAGTCTCCCTTGGAAATAGCTTATGGATTTACCTCTCTAGTACTATCATGTGGATGGTGTAATCACACCTATCAACTAAATGAAATCATATACGTGAAAGGTGTAGATAAAAATCATGCACTTTAGACATTATTTAGTCGCTTGTCTCATACTACTATTTCATATCATTTTTGAGTGAAGAAAGTGCTAATTAACCCCTATCTTTTGGAAATTTTACTTTGTTTTCTATTGTCATTATCGACCTTCACCATATACATTCTATCATTTTAGCCTTGATCGGGTGCCCATAGGCACCACGGTCATAGTTGGGGTGCCCCGATCCTTTTACACTTTCCCAACACTTTTTGGGTACTTTCTAGTCATTTGAACATTCTATATTTTTGTTGGTCGGCTATTTGGTGTTAATTATGAAATTAGAACAATAGAACCATATAAATACAAATTTATGAGACCATAATGAGGGACCAAGCACTAGGCACTAATATCATCACCTAAGGTTGTATCCATCAAAGGCTCCAATTACATCCATCTAGCTCCATCACAAGGGACAATGTTAGTTCATCTACATCACACATCATAGGAGGGAAGTTTATTTTATTCAATCCACCATTTTATTACATTTTCTACACATAGTTATGGCTCACTACTTTCACAAAGTGCGATTGGTAAAAGAACACCTAGGGCATGACCACACATACACACATTGAACTACATCGGGTGTGAGATATAATGCAAAGTGCTTAGTTAGTAAGTCCACCATTATGGATAACAAGGTATAATTTGTAAGAAAGTGCTACAAGTGTCAAAGATGTGTAGGACTCGAGGAATGAGAAACTTATGAGATGGATATGTGGATGAGAAAGGTTGATGAGACTTGCTGATAAGATTATTTAAAACAGAGGTAAGTCTCTTTTATGCAGAAGAATTCTTTTGATACTACGCAAGGTAATAGAGATATAACTTGAAGAAGATGTTTGTTCAGAACTACATGTAAAACTAAGGGTAAATGTTGTAACATGATTATTGATAATGGGAGCATAGAAATTTTGGTTTCTTTTGAGATGGTAGAGCAGATTAGGACTAAAAACACAATAACCCATATCAAGTATCATGGATGTAAAAAGGACATCATATCTTTATTAGGGAATATTTTCAAGTTGAATTTCAGAATGGAAGGTATAAGGACAAGGTATTGTGTGATTTGGTACCTATGGATGTTTTTAGTGTATTTTTAGGCAAGCCATGACAATACATAACAAGAAGTGCATGATGGAAAGAAGAATACTTGCACTATTGTAGAACATGGAGAGATTCATACTCTTTTTCCCATTAAAGGTGAACAAGTACCATAAACAGGGCTAGTTATGATGATGGAAGATAAGAATGTTTTGACAGAGACTAGAGAAGCATGTAAATGAACACTACTTAGGGCTTCTACGCCTCATAAGGCTGATTTTACTATTAGTTTTGGTGATGATGTTTATCGGGTATGTGGATATATTGAGATAGTTTCAAGACAAGAGAGAGAAAATAAAGATGAATATGATGAATTGAAACAAGATAGAGATGATAGAAAGAGAAGAGAAATGCATGTTAAAATTCTTGTAGACCAATAGGAAGGTCTAGTTGAAGAGAAATCGATTGATGCTTGTTTAGGGTTGATGCTTATTTTGGGGTCTTGTAGGTCTATATTTCATCATTGATCATTGGTGACATCCAACACCAAATAATGAGTTACATGTGACAGATAGTGAGGGTTTCACATCATCATACAACCCTATAAATCTGGTTTCTAGACCTTCTCACATAGACTAGGGCACCTGAACTAAGACTATGGCACCCACAGCACCCCGATCCTCTCCTAGGTGCTCTAGTCCAGCCAAACAAATCAGATATATCATTTTTGAGACCTCTACATGTTCGTTTATGCTCCTAGATTATTTGGTTTATTTTACAACATAGTCCAGATCAGCCTACGAACCAGCTAATCTCCTTCCAACCCTACTTGTTAATTAGGGTTTCACATTTTCATTAGTTTAGTTTCTTGGGTCACTTTCTATATTCATTCATTTCATTTATTTACTATTATTTACTATTGTTCCTTGTTAGATTAACTTAATAAATCCACATTTTAGTTAATCAAAAGGTGTTACGAGTTATTGTTTCCTTCTTTTATACAGTTGTACCACATGTGGGCTAGACTTCATGGAAGAATGGTGGTTAGTAAATCCATCTTTGGAATAGAGTTTTATTAGTGTACGCATCACTTCCCAAATAATAGATATAATTATTACGGGTATTAACGAGAGTTGTGCACACTTTGACCTAACGCTTCTTTGCACGTTAAGATTTGAAGTAGAGATGTATGTTCGAAATGGGTAGCTGAGAGCAAAATATGAATTTTGGCACTGGAATGGATTCCCGAATGAAATGAACCCATGTTTGAAATGTGGAATGACGTGTCATAAATATTTTCTTTCGTGCTCTTTGATAAGTATTAGTCCTATGTAATAAGTACATGAAAAATTAAACAATAAATCATGTGTTCACTTAAATTATACTATGTGTCTTGTGATCAACGTAACTTCTTTGTCATGTTATGTCATGTGATAGAAACAAATTAAATTGCTAGTTATTTAGTACTTTTTTGTGTGGTAAAATTATGGGGCATTACATGTCTCATACCAACCAAAGGTAAGAAAAATTTGAAGAATCACCTAACCAGGGATCCTTGTAACTTGAAACAAAATCATAATGGAAGGGTGGAACAAAGTGCCACAAGATCAATCAACAAAGGATAAAGGAAGATAGGGTTATGTCACTATGATCTATATTTAAGGTTCGGTAATCATGTCTATGCAAGTGTAATAAAATCATGATGTAATAAAAATTTTGTGCTTATTTTGGTGTCTACAATCCCCCTATGCTAGTGAATGAAATTTATTTGTGTAAAGGAGAATAAAGTCATACCTGATATTGTGTTGAGGAAAGAACAATCCTAAGCATTCCTTAAAAATATAACTATGCATGGAGAACATCACGATTCATCATTTGGACCATGCAAAGATAAGGTAGAAGAATGTCATAGGTCTCAAAACAATGATATTACAATTACAAAAATAAATATTTGTAGACATGGAAATTTATACTTGGCATGTTTGTAGAGTTGGGGACATCAAATCCCCAAAAATTTT
Source organism: Taxus wallichiana var. yunnanensis (assembly GCA_018340775.1). Classification (NCBI taxonomy): domain Eukaryota; kingdom Viridiplantae; phylum Streptophyta; class Pinopsida; order Cupressales; family Taxaceae; genus Taxus; species Taxus wallichiana. The sequence goes on from CM031241.1 coordinate 460,567,679, forward strand.
CTTGATTTTACAATAATTTTGGAATTGGGTATCCTAACATGAAGGGATAAGTGTTATTGATGTAGAGCCTCAACACTTTACTATAAAACTCGACCTTGTATGCTTCTCAAGCAACTTTCTCCTAGTAGGTTGGTGGTTAGAACAACCTAGGAACACCAATAAGAAAATAATCACACTTCTAGGTACCCTTTATCTACCTTGATGTGTGTGAGATTTTTTAAATTCCAAATATCTTCCTAGATGAATTTTCCATTCTCTCTCCTCTTTCCACTTGTTTGCTTCTTTCTAGACACTGCCTAACCTATTTTATTACTATAAATTTTTTTCTTAGGGACTCATTTAACTAAATTAAGGTCTTTTGGGCTACCCATTAGGAACTATTCTTTGTATACAAACTTTCAATGTAACTTACTTTACACAATTTCACACAAATCTCCTATTACAGACCTCAAACTAGGTCTTATAGGCTCGTGAAAGTCACTCAAAGGTAGATTTTCATAGTTTCGAGAGAAAAATAGATTGATAGCTCATCAAACCTTTGAGATGTCATGTATAAAAATTCATAGTGCAATCCTTAAACTCACTCAACCATCAAATTTTACCCTTCTTTCCTCACAACTATGTACCCTACAGATCGTAATGAAAACTCGTAATACAAATAATTCCTTGGAGATTGATAAAGCTTTGAATATTTATTAATGTGCATTGATAAGGGTTATTAAGGTTACTTAGAAGTCCTATTCTTTGAAACAATGTTTGATCACTAGAACTCCTTTTTTCCTCTAACCCTAAGAGAGTTCTCACAAGCTTGAGAAGCCTTATTTTCTCAAAGAATTTGATTTCCATGTAAATTCAAGCCTAGAATTCAATCCCTAAGGATCGTGTCAATGTTCTTAGACTTTCAATCTCAACAAAGTGAGGCTAATAAATTACAACTACCATGTCTCTCCAATATTCTCGTGTTTTTCCTCCAAGAGCGGGGGTAACCAAGTTTAGAAGCTCATTTAATTACTTTTCAATATAAAAATGTTTAATCACTCTCTTACTAGGTCTCTAACATTCTTCTCAAATTTTAAATGTTGAATGAACTTCTCAACTAACCTTTCAACCTTTGAACTAATATTTTCATCATCTAGTCTTCTTGACTTAAGCTGTTGTAAAAACACAAAGGCTATAAGGAATAATAGACAAATAGTCTCAAAAATTAACTTGTAGGAGTATTTGAGAGTGCATTGTAATCCTTACACATAGTATAATCTCTTCTATACTTAACCTCTCACTCATCCGGTCTAGTTTTTGAAAGGAACGATAACCAGATTGTGCCAAGCCAAGAACATAGATGCTAATAAAACATCACAATCAATAAGATGAAAGCGGTTTGCCGAATAACTTTACACAAACCTTTGCAAACAAATGATAAGTAATATCATATATTATTATGGAACTCAATGCAATACATTGAGAATGGGCCTTGCTTAAATAGGCAAGGAATAACAATCTAAGAACCAGTCAAGGTCATAGATCAAGCCATAAATCAAGGAAATAACTAGTCATCAAAGAACTAGTCAAGACCATAGATTTAGGAGAGAACTAGACATCAAGGATCTAGTCAATACCATAGATCAAGGAAAGAACTATACCTAACAACTAGATAATATCTCCTAATATCTAAATAAGATAAAAGAAATATCCACACACATAAGTGGGTGAGGATAAATATAATAAAGGTAAATAAAGTACCTAGGTGAACATGAGCTAAGGTAAATACCTACTCTAACACCCCCCTCAAGTGAAGCTAGGGGCCAAAATAGAAGTGGCATGTCCACAGTATGAGTCCCGATAACTAGGCCTGATGAGGTACTCATGTACAATAACTAGGAAAAAGGGACACCGCAAGGTACCCAAAATCAGTAACAACAAAGTAAAGAGAGTAAAACCCGCTCTAAGGCATCCCAAGAAGATCATCTCAAAAAACTCGTACAATGCTGAAGAATTTTGGTGTGCACTGTGGTCTAAATCTACTGCTCGATCACAAAACTCAAAAACAATCGACACCAAGGTTACACTGAATAGCTCCATACAAGAGAGACTCGATGGAGTGATGTCGAAAGTGCAAAAAAACACCAAACATAATTCAATCAATCACAGAAATAGGTGTGCCATGATCCAAGAACAATAACCAAAGCAACAAGGCAAGGACACAAATTCCGTGAGTGTCACGATCTAAGAAAAGCCAAGGTAACAAGGCAAGAACACGAAACCCAAAGAAGCAGGATCAACACCACACCCTCCCATACTACTGAATGGGTGGAGTGATGCTACAAATCTGTATGAGTTGTCATAACAACTACTCAAACACTTTCGTGAAAAATAACACTTTGGGCTCCACCTGAATAGCTCCCCACGGAGAGACTGTCAACATGCCAAAAGTGTCGAAAATACAGATACAAAATCTCTCAACAAATAAGAGAGATACACTACACCTGCTAAAGAAAAATGCTCAAAACAAGAAGCATCACAATGCATAAGGTATAGAAAGTGGAGCAAGAGGCCGAATGGTGGAGGAGCCATGCCTGTAGAGTCCTCTCAACGAATGCCTATGTCGCTACCACGAGTGATCAGATATCCACCCCAAATCAACACGGATGGATGAAGAAGATGCCTACATATGACTTGGTGCAAAATGCACAATGGGTGCATGCAAAAGAACATCAGAATGTGTGTCAGGTTGATCATGTTTGACAACTGAAATCTCAAGTTTCTTAAGCTTGAGTGAAGATGTAGAACTCATGTGTTGCTCAGGATCCTCAGAAAGAGTCAAGTGAACAAAAAAAGGAGCTCTATCAATGTGTGATCCCAATGAAGTATCTACTCGAAAACCAATGTCATGACGAGAATTCCACTTCACATGTGGAATAGAGGAAATAATACCCTGTGAATGTTTGTCAATGACTCTGCTAGTGAGACCCATAGAATGAAGCATGCGAGAACTGAATGTAGTGGTATGCTTCACAAAAAATCCATGCAATCGAAAGGTATAGGATACACAACATGTGGTATCGTAGTAATAGGCACGAGATGTGGAAGAGCATGCGATAATAAGCCTCACGGAGTTTAGAAGCATCAAAAGCGTGTTCAGGCTCAAAGAATGACATTAATGTCGGTGGGTACAAGAGCAACAACCGCAAGTGGACTAGAGCATGGATATGGTTGTCACAATATGATGGTGATGCTTGTAGGCTAGCAAGTTTATTCTCGTAGGGGTGTATTATTGTATCCTTATCATGAATGAGTGATTGTAGAAGAGAATTTTGCTTCTTGAGTGATCTATTTTCTTCCACAAATTTTACAATATCCTCTTGAAGTCCACATACTTTAGAGAAAAGCATATCATTCTCAGAATCCATGATAGGTACAAACTGCAACTCCCAAAAATTTAGGACATTGGGCTCAGCCAAAATTGCATCCACAATTGATTACAACACTCCTCCATATTTGGCACTTTATAATTATAGTGCAAGTCTCAAAATAAATAACTCCAATGGAAAGAACACGAAAAAACAAGCACTTTTGCAAAAACATACTCAAAACCAAGTTACCGATCAAAAGTTACAAGCTTTTAAATATTTTGCTCTGTTATTTATTTTAGTTGCCACTAAAACAAAATAAATTGTTGTTGCCTTCACCACACAAATAAAATTAGAGGGGGCTCAAGTTAAGCACCTACTAGTAGGAATCACAAGTTTTAAGCCCTCATATGACCATACCATATGACCAAGGGCTAAGGATTTTAATGTGGCATCGTGATCAATAAGATGAAAGCAATTTGCTAGAATAACTTTACATAAACCTTTGCAAACAAATGAGCAGCAATATCATATATTATTATGGAACTCAATGCAATACATTGAGAATGGGCCTTGCTTAAATAGGCAAGGAATAACAATCTAAGAACCAGTCAAGGTCATAGATCAAGCCATAAATCAAGGAAATAACTAGTCATCAAAGAACTAGTCAAGACCATAGATTTAGGAGAGAACTAGACATCAAGGATCTAGTCAATACCATAGATCAAGGAAAGAACTAGTCAATACCATAGATCAAGGAAAGAACTATACCTAATAACTAGATAATATCTCCTAATATCTAAATAAGATAAAAGAAATATTCACACACATAAGTGGGTGAGGATAAATACAATAAAGGTAAATAAAGTACCTAGGTGAACATTAGCTAAGGTAAATACCTACTCTAGCAGTTTTCCCTTCAAAATTTTGATCTTACTTTGATCATACATATTACATGATTGTCACATGGTTATGTAATGAAGTTAAGCTTGTATACATACACAAGATCAATGAAAACACACAATATAGAGAATCTTACCATTTATAATCCTTCTTATACATTGCATGCATAAATTTCTTTGATGATCAAAATGCACAAAAACTATGAAACACTATCATAAGAATTGTGTAAACAAAAATTACTCTTCCACATTCTCTTGGAACTCCTCTTCCAATACATAAACATTCGAATAATGGATTCAAAATAGATACATCCATGTTTAAATGTTCTTTACAATCCTTCTAAATGAATCTTGGCTCATAAAACTCTTCAATTACATGGTTTTTCAAGTGTGGGACTTTGCAAATCGGGAATTCTCTCTCATGATTGATGAAGGCTTAACTCTTATTAGTTCCTATTCCTCTATTCAGGTGCACACATACAATTTGTAGAGGATCTACTCTAAAATCTACTCTAACTTGCCAAGGAGACAAGGTTAAGAAGATGCAAGAAAATAAACCTAAACTAACAAGGTGATGCACCAAAGGAATGTTGAACACCTGCTTTTTCATTAAACACAAACCATTAAAATGTAATAATACAACCACCATGCACAGATAACCAAGATTGCAATGAGAGATCAAGAAGATGCAATGAACATAAGAGAGGGTTGAAATCATCCACAAACTTATATTATTGCTCCAAATTTATAGATACATTACATTCTGATGGCCAAGAGGCAAAATTGCATTATAACTTGAATGGGAGGTTTGAACTCCACAAATTCACTTGTAGACAAGAGAAGAAGGGAGGGTGCAAAAAAAATGTCCAACCTTTAGAAAAATGCCCCTCCTTACAATATAGGAAGAATGAGAGAAGGAGATAGAAGAAATCTGAATTCTTGCTCCAACCACCCCAAAAATGCATTGAATTCTTCTTAAAAATGATGGGTTCCATACATGAAAAAACCCATGCCTCCATGTATTGTTCCTTGTTGGGAAAGAAAGGAAGCCCATACCTCATTATGGTGGTAGGTGAGAAACCTGGACACCCCAAAAATGGTGAACTATATTTTTTCATTTTTAAGAACTTAGTCTCACTAATTTAAAGATATCCAGTCATAGTTGTGTAGAGAGACTGTAAGATTTTCAAAAAGTCCTCTCTTGCTCAAATCGAGCTCCCAGTCAAAAGTTATGGCCATCTTGAAGGTCGAGGTGTCATTCTATGCAAAAAAAATTGATCTTCTTTTTTCTCAAGTCCAAAATGCATGCAACCTCAAAATCCCAAAATTTTTAAAATTTTAGACATTTTTATTTTGAGAAATTTGAATCATTGTTCATCCACCAAAATTTACTTGAAGTTCAAAAATTCTTAAAAAAAAATTTGAAAACTTTTGAAATTTTAAATTTAACTTTTGAGACTTTTAGATTTTTTTCATTTTTTGGGAATCCTTTTTACTTTTTTTCAAAAAAATCCAAAACTCCAAAAAAAACTCCAAAATTTTGAAATTCTTTCAAAAAATTTTAGAAATTTTGAATTTTTGCCATTTTTCCCATTTTTTTTTTTGAAAACTCAAACTTCCCAAAAACCTCGAAAACCCAAAACCTAAAAGTCTTTGAAATTTCGGACTTTTTTTGAGATTTTTTTTGGAATTTTTTTTTTTTTCTTTTTTGCACATTCCGAGATTTTCTCCGAAAAACTTGAAAGTCTTGAAATTCAAAATTTTAGAAATTTTGAAATTTTGAAATTTTGAATTTTTTGAAATTTGAACTTTTTGAAAACTCAATTTTTTTTCATTTTTTTTGATTTCACTTTTTCCAAACTTCTTTCGAAAATCCAAAACCCAAAATCTAAAATTTTGGACTTTTGGAAAATTTTGGATTTTTTACATTTTTGACTTTTTTTTTTTTTTTTCCGAAGTTGAAATTTTCAAAAAAATTTGAAAACTTTAAAACCTTCTCCATTGTTTTCCTCTTGAGCTCTTTCTTCTTTGACATTTTCCATTGCCATTGATTTTTTGATTTTTGCATTTCCACATTTCCATTGATTTCGAGCCCTCTGAACCTGATTTTTGAAAATCACATGTGAGCTCACATGATCAAACCAACCCTTCATTTTCTCTGTGTGCAAGGTCATGTTTGATCAATTTTTCTGAGAGGGAAAAAATTGGATAACAATTTGGTGACTCACGGGATCACCTACCTGCTAGGTGAAAGATCAGTTGCCTTGAAGTATCCATTGGGCATGGAGTCATGAATGATAGCCTGATACTGATCTTGTTTTGAAACTTCTCCTTGACTTGCTTGCACTTGCTTTCTTGATCTTGAACCTTGACCTCTGCTTTTTTGCACTCTCAATTTTCATAAGAAAATCTTGAAGATGAGATTTGTGAGAGTAGAAAATTGTATTGACTTGGAGCTTTCACCTATCCCTTCCAAAATGGACTATTACAACATTCACCTTTGGAGGCACATTGAACTACATAATGATACAACCTGGGAGAAATAAAACTATGTGCAAAGCAAAACTTAGGAAAATTGAAACCTAAACTACAACAAGACAAATGTGCATACACACTTAGAGGAATTAAAATCCTAGGCTAATATTTACAAGGGTGAAACCTTTTCTTTTTCGATAGAAATGTTTAAGATAGATTCCATTAACCGGAATCGAAAGCTCCTCTCCATCCAATGTAGACAATTGGAAGGCATTGCTACTTTTACATCCTGTGACCATGTAGGGGCCACTCCAAATGGCATCAAACTTGGAATGCCTTCCTGGTTTTTCCCGATCTGCATCCCACTTTAGAACTAGGTCCCCTTCTTGAAAGGTCCTTGCTCTTGCTTTCTTATCAAACCATCTTTTGACTAAGGCTTGATCTTTCTCCATCATTTGAACTACATGTTCTCTTGATTTCTTCCAATTCCATCATCTTACATACCTAGCCTCCATTGGTTCAAACTCAGACAACTCCAACTACTTCATGAGCTCCAATGCGGGTAGCTCTAATGATATAGGCAACACTTGCCTCTTTCCCATAGACTAACTTGTAGGGAGAATTACTTGTTGACCTCTTTGGTGTGATCCTGTCAGCCCATAATGCTGATTTGAGCTTTGTATGCCATGTCCTTTGGTTTTCATCTAGAGTCCTTCTGATGATTCTTAGCAAATTCTTGTTTGTGGACTCTGCTTGCCCATTACCCTGTGGGTAATAGTTTGAAGAGGTGCTCAAGTAGATTCCATTCTTGACAACCCATTCTGTGATCTTGGAACCTAGGAACACCAATGCATTGTTTGATATGATAGTGGTGGTGGTATACTCCAACCTAGTCACTATCCTTCATAAAAGTCTAGTATGCTAGACTCGTTTGCTTCTTTGAGTGCTACCGCCTCGGTCCACTTGGTGAAATAGTCTTGTTGCTGTGAGAATCCACTTGTGGCCTTGGCTTGAATTTGGATTGATGACCCCAATGAAGTCCAATCCCCATTGCATGAATGGTTGGTCAACTGAAATTGGGTGCAATGGAAGTGTTGCTAACTTTCTTTCTGTGAAGAATGCACATTTTTACACTTTTTGATCCAAGTGTATAGCAGTCACTTGAACACCGTGGGGCCAATAATAACCCACCTTCATTATCTTGAGAGTTTTTACCCATGGGGAAAAATGACCTCCGACTTCTCCATCATGAAACTCTTGTAACACCTCTCAATTTGACTTGTCCCAATGCATCTCAAGAAACACCATTGATGTCCTTTTTGAACAAAACACCATCAACAAGCACACATATGGAATGGCTTGTAATCTGAAGTATCTCCTCTTTTCTTTGCTCATTTCTAGAGGGCATAGGCCTGTTTGTAGGAAGTGTATCATATTTTGAGTCCAACAAGGGATAGGCACATTATCATTTACTTGTTCTTGACCATCTTGTAGTACCAAAACAACTTCATTTTCATTACTTGCATCAACTTGTTGACTCGAGGCTAGTTGTTCACATAGTCCCTTTCCACGGACCAGCTTAGTGACCTTAATTTCAATGTCATATTCCATGACACGAGTGATCCATCTGCATGCACATTTTCTCATTTAGATATCTTTTGTTCAAAAGGAAGTCCTTGACTCCCACATGAGAGACTAACAATTGGATCTTGTTATTTGAAACTAGGTGTTTGAACTTCTTTAAACTCCTGATCACTGCAAGGACATGCTTTTCATGAAGGAGTATCTCACTTCATAGTCCTCCAAACTTTGACTGAAGAAGGAAACTAGCTTTTTAGATCCCTCTTTGTTTTTTGTTGCACTAGGATTGCAGAAATTGTGTCCCCACCACCAAAGGCATAGAGCATGAAGTCCTTGGAGAAGTCTGGATTGATGAGAGTTGGAGCTTGAGATATAGCCTCTTTGATTGCTTCAAAACTTTCTTTTCCCTCATTTCCACCTAAATGCCATGCTCTTCTTCAACATCAATTGTTATTGGCTTCACAAGAGTGGAAAAATTTGGCACAAACCTATGAAAAAATTGATCCTTCCTAGAAAGCTTTGAAGAGCCTTCTTATGACTTGGCAAGGGTAATGCTCGAATTGCTTCAACTCTTTTAGGTCAATCATCAATCCTTCCTTTGACACAATATGGCCTAGGAGCTTGCCTTCGTGAGCCAGGAATATGCATTTTTGGGATTTAATGATACCCCAAATCTCCTACATCTTTGAAATACCTGTCTCAGATGAAAGAGGTGATCTGCTACATTTTTGGAGAACACAATGATATCATCAAGATATATCAAGCACTATTTTGTTGATCAACCCCTTGAATGCCATGTCCATCACCCTTTGGAAAGTGGCTCCGGCATTAGACAATCCAAATGGCATCTTCTTATAGGCATAGGTGCCCCACTTAGTGGTGAAAGCCATTTTGAACTGATCATCTTCTTTTACCATTATCTGATTATACCCCAGTAGCCATCGAGGAGAGAAAATATTTCCGAGCCGGATACCACTTGCAAAGATTTGTTCCATTGAAGGGAGTGGATAGTGGTCTTTGAGAGATGCCCTATTCAAGTCTCGAAAGTCCACACACAACCTGATTCTCCATTCTTCTTCTTCTTGGAGACCCAAGTTTGCAACCCAACTTGAGTGCTTGATTGGAAATATAATGCTTGCCTCTATTAGCTTGTTTAGCTCTTTCTTCATAAGAGGCTCAATGTGTGGGTTGACTGGTCTTTTCTTTTTCTTGATGGGCTTAGCATCTGGATCCAGTTCTATGGTATGTTGTGCTAACTTTGGATTGAATCCTCAGGTCCTCATAGCTCCAGTGAAGACATCTATTGGAAACTCTTGGAAAAGTTGTGTGAACTCATATCTCTCTTGCTTAGTGGCCACTTTTCCAATTTGGAGTGTTTTCCTTCCCCAACCGAAATTGGTTCTGAATCTTCTCCTTTGACTTTATATGTTGGCTTTCTCTTTATGAAATTGGTCATTAGGATTGAAGATAGACTCCAATGTTACTAAACCTTTGGGAAGCTTGTTTGTCCACAGCTATTGCACTACTTGATCCCCATACTTCTGCTCTAATTTGTCTTGATTCCTAGCTGAGAATTCAACCTCTTCTTGTAAGAAATTAATGATCTGTTGATCATTCTCAAACACCTTCCAACTTGTGTTGTTATTTATGGAACTACTGGCCTTACAATCACATGGATATGTGGTTGTGTTTTCTCTTTTGATATTATCCACCACATCAAAAGTTTCTCCAACTACTGCAAGCCTATCTGCAGCTTCATTCTTCTTCCTGGTATGGACACAATGTTGAAAGCTTTGAAATCCTCAATTAGGTCCCATACCCTATTTTTAGCTCTTGAGTAGGTCATTCTTTGCAGCATGTTGTCCCCTTGACTTGATTGATGATTAGCTCACTATCACCAAATACTTGCAAATTCTTTATGCCTCTTTTCCTAGCCCAATGAAGTCCATGAATCAAAGCCTCATATTCAGCTGTGTTGTTTGAACATGAAAACTAAAAATCTGAAAAAAAATAATACTTGATGTTATGTGGTGAAACCAACATTGCACCTCCTCCTAACACCTTGTTTTCTTCTTGAACCATCAAAAATAGTTTCCATACTTCATTTTCATCCTTATTTTCTAGCTTGGTGATGTTAGGAATGGGTGAATTTTCTTCATGTACACAATATACACCCAATTCAGATTCTTCCATTTCCTTGTATGGGTCAAATGCATGCCTTTTGTTTTCCCATTCATCCAGAGTCAAATCTGGAATACCCTCGACCTTAGTACCTGTTTCTAGATCATTTGAACATTCTTCTTGATCAAAGGCTGAGCAATTTGCATTGATAGGACTTGGCACATGGGGCTCAATGTGAAATTTTGCAATTGGTTCTAACTGATGGTTGCCTTGGCTCCATACCTTGTTCTGAAAAGCATGTGTGACCAATCTACGATAGATATCCACCAATTTTGGTGTGAAGTCTCTTGATAGAACATAGTGCAAAGAGTGGTGGGAGGTCAATTACAGACACATCTTGCAAGAACGTGACATTTGGACATGCATGTATGTAGTGTAAGGCTTAACCCTTTGATGACCCCAACCATTCCTACTTGTTGTTCCATCTAGTTGCACTACTCCTTTTAGCATTGGCTCATACTTTAGACCCAATTGATCTTGCTATTTGCTTTGGCATCACTGAGCTACTTGCCCCAAATCGATCATGCAATTATGTACCAAGTGGTTCCCAATCAATCAATGACACATAGAATGGTGGAGGCTTCAAATTTTTCTTGGTTGACCCCCATCTTGTTGCATTGCATTAGTGAGAACTTTCTCTGTCTTGGTTTGATCCATTTGAGGTAGACCAATTGGCCATTGCAGCTTGCAACAAATCTCATTGTCTTGGGATTGCAGTGACTCCCACATGGAAATGTTCACATGTGTTTTCTTCATCTGATCGATGATGTTGAAAGGGGATGAATTATCCTTTTGTTTCCCTTACTTGGCACAACCTTTTCTAGAGCTTGAATAGGCACATGTGTTGCTACTGCGGGTGCCTTAGGCTGATTTTGCACATTTGGGGCTGCATTTGGTCTACTAACTCCTTGTTGTGTAGGAGTGGGATGAGAAACAACTAGATTAGATGGTTGTCCCTCCTCTATGTTCCTCTTCTTTGACCATGTGTTGGTAGCCACACCTTGAAAAGGTGGTTGGTTAACTCCACAAAAGTCTTCTATTTTCCAATTAACCAATGTGGTTTCCATTGGAGGTGCCTCTTGTTGAGTTTCTTGTATTGATTTCCCTCTTGACTTGGTTCTTGGGACACACCAATGGTCTACCATCAAGGCCTATTTAGTGCACCATTGAAACACGTTTGATTGATTGTGAGGTAGATTACAGGGGTAACACCATTCATACTCTGTGCCATGTTGTTTTGTGTTGGAACCAAGGCTCTTGATGTTGAAGCTGCATTTGGATCATATGGTCGGAATGGCTTGGCAGCTTGAGGTTGTCCTTGGTTCTAGTTTTGATTTGTATCCTGAGTTTGGTGGTCTATTTTGTTATATGGGGGCCTAGCTTGATATTGATTTTGAGGTTGATATGGTCTAGAACTCTGAGCTTGTTGTCTCTTGATAGTCACTAGCTCATTTCCTAGGTTCTGTAGTTGTTTCATAACCTCTTGTAACTCTTTTGAAGTGCTTGAAGAAGTAGAATGCCTCACTATTGCTTTGATTTCTAGGGGGTGGAATGGGATTCAATTCTGGTGTTTGACTAGTTGTAGGAGCTCCCATGTCTAGATAGAGAGGCATTGGTGGCCTTGGTGCTAGCTTACCAACTTGAATCAAGTAGTTTTCAGCTCTAATAGCAATGTTATAGGCTGCGGGTAAAGTTATACCTCCCATTGATTGGATCATCATGGCTATATCTGAATTTATAGCCTTCAAGAAATAGAGGAATGCTCCTTCGGTAGTTGGTCTAATAGCTATCGAATCTATCCCATGTTCATTGGAAATGAAATTGAAATCATGTCATTTGTTCATTAGGATCCCTCTTGATTGTTGTCAATTGTTCCAATAAAGACAAATTATCTCCCTTTTCCCCAAATTGATTATGGAGGGTTGTGCATAAATGGTCCCAATTCTAGATAGACCTTGTTAGTTAGATCTAAACCATTGCAAAGCTTTACCTTTAAAAGATGAAGCTAACAACTTGACCATAATATCCATTTCATTGATTTCATGAATTACACAGACATTTGCAATGTCTTGGATGTGGTCAATCGGAGTTGTCTGATTTCTCTCTAGTGAAATATGGGAATATTCTTTAATGCTACAATTGGAACTAGATTTTGAGCATTTAGGGCAAGTGGGCTACTTCCCATGAAGTTGACATAGGGATTGGGTTGATGCCATCTTGATTGGTTGAGAGAACTCTCATTGATTGAAGAAAAGGTCTACCAGGTGGAGGTGTAGACAAAGTCTGTTAGGTGGAGATGGTGATCTTTGTGGTCTTCTTCCTCTCCTTCCTCTTCTTCTGGTGATAATTGCAAGTAGACAATAATCCCTCTTCTCGAGTATCGACCTAGTTCAAATTCTTCTCATGTACTTGGGAAACTTGTGTTTCTACACACCACTGAATTCTATCCCTTTGAGTCACCCAGATGTGTTGGGAAATGAGCCTCTAAAGGCTAGATTTTGACAAGTTACACACCAAACTTGACAAAAAAAAAATTAAAACCTTGAAGGACCTGTGTATTTGATATTCGGAGGTTGAAAATTGATTTGGAATGATAGTCCCAAAACTTGAAAAATGCAAGACTTTTGAATGTCCAAAACCTCAAAACCTTGAAATTTGGAAAAATCAAAATTTAAAATCTGAAACCCGAAAATTCAAAACTTGAAACCCAAAATCCAAAAATCCCAAAATTCAAAATTCAAAAAACTCTTGAAATTTTGAAAATCAAAATTTCAAAAAACTAAAAATACCCTTTTGAAGATTAGCCCCCGATCTATCAACTAGTGAAATTTGGACTTGTTTTGAGCAAGTTAAGCCCTTGAAAATTGATTTTTGAGAGTTCATCTTGAGAGGTGAAAAGTCCAAATTGGAGAACTTGCAATTTCTAAGTCCAAATTTGATGAAAATTCCTTCAAAGCTTGTGAATGACCTCTTGGTCCCACTAGGGCATGCCAAAACTATTGATGCGTAATCACAACACCCCTGAATGTCTACGCAACTCGATGGGTTGAAACTCTCAGTGTGATTGCATAACATGGAGCTTTTCCCAAAGTGTGGGACTTTGCGATCGGGAAAGCTCTCTGGATGAAGGCCGGTTCCTATTCCTCTGTTCAGTGCACACATAAAATTTAGAGGAGGATCTACTCTAAAACCTACTCTAACTTGCCAAGGAGACAGGGTTAAGAAGATGCAAGAAAATAAACCTAAACTAACAAGGTGATGCACCAAAGGAATGTTGAACACCTTCTTTTCCATTAAACACAAACCATTAAGGGTTGAAAATCATCCACAAACTTGTATTATTGCTCCAAATTTGATACAGTACCATTCTGATGGCCAAGAGGCAAATTACATTACAAATTTGATCTCACAAATTCACTTGCATTAAGGGAGGGTGCAAAACCAAAATGTCAAAACTTTAGAAAAATTTTCAATAGGAAGAATGGGAGAAGGAGATAGAAGAAATCCAAATTCTTGCTCCAGAAATGCATTGAATGGGAGCGTGAAATTGTACATTTCATCTCCTTTTAGTATTTCCCTCGAATTATCTCATCCTCAAGATGGTAAGATGCTATCTTTTTCTTGAAATGATCATCTTCTCTTGACCGACCCTTCATCAACTCAAGTGCTCGAACTTGTATTCACATCACTTAGAAATGAATTTTACTCGAGAAAACTAAGTTCCATCACCATGATTTATCCTTTCATCTTGTTCTTGCACTTTGTTATCTTCTTGGTATGTTATTCTCCCATTTTTTTGATTGTTTTATTATCTTGTAAAGTCCGATTGCTTCCTTTCTTCACAATTCCTTGTTTCTTACTCAAATTTTATCAAAGTTTGTGCTCCTAAGAGCTCTACTTGGTCTTCATCTCCCTTGATATCTACATGGTATTATTTCCTTTCATCTTCTTTACTCACTTGGTCCTACAAATTATTTTAATTTATTCCATGTCCACTTTATCTTCTTCATGCCTCTATCTAATGATGCACACCTTCATTAATCACACTTTTACCCGTAAAATTAAAACTCAAAGCAATGTTAGACTGAAAAATAGGAGGATTTCATGCCTCATCCAACTTGCTCATGACCTTCTTTTCCTCTTCTTCATTCTTGACTTCTTCACATAACATTTTCTTTCCTCTTTCCTCTATCCTTCTTTGCTTATCACCTCTCTCAATTTCATCAACTGATTTCTCTTCCACTAGACCTTCCTATTGGTCTACAAGAACTTTAGCATGTGCTTCTCTTCTCTTTCTATCATCTCTTTCTTGTTTCAATTCATCATATTCATCTTTCTTGTCTCTCTCTTGTCTTGAAACTATCTCAATATCTCCACATACCTGATATCCATTGTCATAAAAATAATAGTAAAATCAGCCTTATGAGGCTTAGAAGCCCTAAGTAGTGTCCATTTACCTGCTTCTCTAGTCTTTGTCAAAACATTGTTAGCTGCCATCATCATAACTAGCCCTATTTATGGTTCTTGTTCACCTTTAATGGGAAAAAGAGCATGAATCTATCCATGTTCTATAATAGTGCAGGTATTCTTGTTTCCATCATGCACTTCTTGCTATATATTGTCATGACTTGCCTAAAAATACACTAAAAACATCCATAGGTACCAAATCACACAATACTTTGTCCTTATACCTTCCATTCCGAAATTCAACTTGAAAATATTCCCTAATAAAGATATGATGTCCTTTTTGCATCCATGATACTTGATATTGAAATTATTTAGTTGGCAAGTTATTTAATTTTCTTTCCATTTGATTTTAAATACATCTTATTCCATCTGTACCAAAGTGATAACATAGACTCTGGTTGCAGGTGGAAATTGGAATAACTGATTTTTACAATGGAGAAATACTTGTCGGTGATATGCTTGCTTATTGCGCTGACATGGTTTGTGGCGACGATAAGCTGCAATACTGTGTGCTTAAGGGAGGAAAGAGATGCCCTTCAGGCTTTCAAGAATGAACTAGATTCATATCCTTCATTTAGATTCAGCTCTGGAGAGGACTGAATTGTTGCGAGTGGCGTGGTGTGGAATGCAGCAGAGAGACGTCCCATGTCATCAAACTTCGTCTTTCTAATTACCAGACAAGTGGCAGACTTGCTTCCGCATTGTTCAAATTAAAGCATTTGGAGCATCTGGATTTAAGCTCAAATTACTTGAGTGGGTTAATACCCGCAGGTAGAGATACCTCAAACTCTTGAATTGTTTTTGCTCTTTTTATATTACCTTGTCCGCCATTGAAACGCAATTTTTTTATATTACCTTGTCCCCATTGAAACGCAATATTTTTTGGTGTTTTACATGCAGAGCTTTCTGTCCTACAACAGCTGAAACATCTGGATCTCAGCTTCAATTTTTTTGAAGGGGAGGTTACGAAGAATGTTGGTACATTGCATAGTTTGACTTACCTCAATTTGTCCTGTGCTGGTCGCTATAGCATATCAGTTCCTTCGAAGCTGGCAAATCTTTCCCACTTGCAAGTTTTAGATCTTTCTCACGAGATTATTTCGGAGGAAGAATTTGCATATTTCAGTTATTACTGCGGAGATGTGTCTAGTTCGAGTTTGAAATGGACAGAGGGCATGCCGGGCTTGAAACATTTATCGCTTCAAGGGGTCGAACTGAATATGACGGGGAAAGAATTGGAAGCACCTCTTTCCCGTCTCCACAATCTCCACCATCTAAACCTTAAAGACTGTTTTCTGTCAGGCGCATCCCAAATGCTATCCAAAACCTCACCAGCCTCTCCCATCTTCAACTCAGTTGGAACCTTTTAAGTTCTGCAGTCCCCTCATGGTTGGGAAATATGACCAGTTTACACTCTATTTGGCTTGAGCGTTGTGATCTTAGGGATCCATTTCCTCAAAGTTTATCCCTGTTGCCTCATTTGAAAGATGTAATGTTGTCTGACAATCAGTTCACTGGAAATATAAGTCAAATATTGTTATGTGGAGCGTGGCCCCATCTTACCGTATTTTCTCTGTCACATAATTATATTACGGGAAGTATGTCTCCTTGCATTGGAAATTATTCTTCTCTTCAACACCTTGATCTTCATGATAACTATTTGAATGGAGAGATTCCACCTTCATTTGGCCTGCTTTCTTCTTTGATTTATCTCAGACTCTCTGACAATTATCTGAGTGGCAATTTACCTTCTGAGTTGGGAATGCTTTCCTCTTTAGAAGTGGTTTATCTGAAAAACAATCAGCTAAATGGTAGCATTCCAACGTCTATTGGACGTTTAAGTCGAATAACTAGAATTGATCTTTCTCGCAACAATTTAGAAGGCCACATATTTCTCCATTTCTTTCAAAATGGTAAGGGACTTGTTGAACTCCGTCTTTCCTCAAACAAATTGACAATCCGTATTGAGCCCGATTGGATACCATCAATGTCCTTTGAAGATTTAGGCTTAGCTTCCTGTAATATTGGGGGTGTCATTCCTTCATTCCTTTCAACACAATTTAGTCTATCCTATTTGGATCTCTCTAACAATAGTCTTTTTGGTAGCATTCTGGCTAGGGACTTTTTACCTTTGCGAATTCTTAACCTGTCTCACAATAACTTGCAAGGTGATGTTCCGTCAAGCTTTGATATAAGCTACTATGCTCAGTTCGACTTGCATAATAACATGTTGAAGGGTTCTCTTCCAATACCTTCTGTGCCTGCATTAGATTTGTTCCTCTTGGACCTGTCTCAAAACAGATTCACAGGTGTGATCCCAGCGGAGATTGGTTGGCTTCTTCCTAACATTGAGTTTTTGTTATATTCTGAAAATGGTCTGAGCGGTAAAATTCCTAATTCCATTGGTCTTCTGCAAGCATTGCGGGATTTGGATCTATCAAATAACAACTTTGTTGGTAAAATACCATCCAGCCTTACTAATTGCTCAGCTTTAAAAAGATTAAGTTTGGCTAGCAATAATTTTGACGGGGAGATTCCTTCCAAGATAGGAAAGCTCAGCCAACTCCAAAAACTTCATCTCAGCGACAACATGCTTATGGGAAACTTTCCATCTGGTCTCCGAGGCTGTTCGAAATTGCAAATATTAGATGTGGCAAATAATTTGTTTTCTGCGAACATACCCCTTTGGTTAGGACAGTTTGATGAGTTGATGGTACTTGTTTTGAGGTCAAATAATTTTGAGGGATTGCTTCCCCATGCACTAGGAAATCTTTCAAGTCTTCATGTTTTAGATGTTTCACACAATAATTTGACCGGTGCCATCCCACCAGAGCTGGGAAAATTGACAGCTATGAAGAGTGGACAAGTGGGAAGATCAAAGTCTTGTTTGGTAAGTCCTCAAATGGTCGTCCTTATTCTTATAAGGAAGAGATAAAAGTGATGAGTAAAGGATTGGACCTGGGTTATGAGAACTCTATTCTATTACTCATAACTGCCATTGATCTTTCAACAAACCAACTTTCAGGGAGATCCTTCAGAAATCGGAAACCTTAAAGGTTTACATGATCTGAATTTGTCTGGAAATATTCTCACGGGAGAGATTCCAATAAGTTTTGGCATGCTAGAGCAGCTAGAGTCATTGGATCTTTCAGATAACAAATTGTATGGAAGGATTCCAAGTCAAATGCTACAAATTCCGTCTCTGAGCTTCTTCATTGTGTCCAACAACATGCTTTGTGGAACGATCCAGGCAGGTCGTCAATTCTCCACATTCAATTCCAGTTAATTTTCAGGGAACGCAGGGCTATGTGGATTTCCAGTTGATAACAGAACTTGTGCATGTGAACGCAATTCATCTGCAGGCATGATTCCTGTTTCACAAGATGAAGATGAGGAAGAGGGAAGTGAAATCCCATGGTATTGGTATGTATGTTGGATGGGAAGCCATGCTGCTGGATTTTGGGGAGTGTTTGCCATCTTGAGTCTGAACAGGAATTGGAGAAGAAGATATATTCAATTCATTGATGGAACTGTCCAGAGTGTGATACGTAGGTTGCCAGGAAGAAAATAATGGCATGGAGGACAAAAGCCATTTCTTTTAATTACCAATGTGGCAGTTTTTTTTTTTTTGAAGTACATGCTTTTGTTGTTGGAAATATGTTTGCATGTGCAACATGCAATTTCCCAGTAGCTTTTAGGAAAGATAAGATTAGATTTATTCATGTTTTAGTTTAACTCCAGTTTCATCTTTTTGTTAGAAAGTTAAAAAATATAAAACAATTTGTTTTATGTATGCATTGGATGTGGGTAGATTTAAAGTAGTAGTTCAGATTTAGAAAGTCAAGTTTAAGGGCAGTTCATAGTTGAGTTTAGATTGAGTCTGTTTTATTTAATAGAATCATAGTTGAGTTTAGATTGAGTCTGTTTTATTTAATAGAAGCAATTGTAATTGCTGCATTAGCATATGAACAAATGCATACAGCTGCTTCTTCGCATGGTTTGAATGTAATGAGTCGAAGTTGTGACATTGAAGGAATTAATTGTTCACTGACAATACTACTGATTTTAGTGAAATTAATCTATTTTTATGTGTTTATTTTTATTCACATTTTATTTGTTGTTCTAAATTTAAGACTATAGATTTTCAATATGATTTACAAATATTTGTAAAAGATTATTTTCTTTCTTCCTTAGGATTGAGGATATTTTTTAAAATTTAGATAAAATAAAACTAGTAGCAAAATCTATAGGTTGTTTTTTATTAAAGTTTCGTTAGAGGTGCAATTGTTTCAATACATGTTGCATAATTTAAATGTAATGGACAAACATAGTTAACAAGTTTTTTTTGAAAATTTTTATTGTTTCTATGTGTTGTAGTGATACAAGTTAAGATTATTTTCTTTCTTCCTTAGGATTGAGGATATTTTTCAAATACTATTTACATCCTTAAAAAAGTAATATTTACGTAAAAATGATATATTGCAAACTAGAGTGATAGGTTACAAACTTAGATGGTATATTGATGGTTGATAGAGACATAAACAATGCTTTTGGTTAGTGATGTTTACCTCTAAGGTGTTTAATAGCTAAGTTGCACCTAGTTACAATTTCATTGTTGTCTCCATCAATGCATGTAATAATTATAACTATTGAAATAAAAAGAGTGCAGAGAATCTATGCACCATCGCGTAAAAATAGTATGCATATTGTGAAAATATTGTAAATGCAGCCCATAGATTTATGATGGAAATTATGAAAATCACCCATCATGAGACCCAAAAGATTATGACTCAACATCCATAACTCCTAAACGTGTAGTCTTTCATCACCAATAAAAATGATTTTTTTAATGCAAAGAGAATGAATGGGCATCGATTACTTACATATATAATAATAAACAAAACTAGGAAAATGCATATTTGTCCTTTTACTCTTGCAAAAGCGAGGGATAAATGAGACAATCTACTAGATGCTCTACTTGAAATTACCACTAGCAATTGTACCCCAAGGTGCAATGGACACGTCGATAGGGGTGAAGAAAAAGAAAAATAACAACAAGATAACATATTTATTTTATATATTACACAATGAGTATGTATTGGTTCATTCATATTGACACCCACTGTTATTTCAATTCAGAAGAGGAAGACAACCCGACCTTGCATATTCTAAATGTTGTATCAAAATATTGCATACTTGCAAGGTGCACCAAAAAAGCTTCTAAGTAATCATATACTACTAGTAGTTCAATTGGCATTTTTTTTTTTTTAGATATAGGGAGATCATAAACCAATGAGCAAGGAAGACAACTTGACCTCGCATATTCTAAATGTTGCATCAAAATCTTGCATACTTGCAATGTAGTTCCCACTTCCCTTCGACACCTATTACTTTTGATTTCGATATTGTTGGCTATATGTATGGACATTATTGTATCATTTTGACTTAGCTTGATGTTAGATGATTGAGATACTTGGATTATGGTTAGATTTTGATTTATAGTATTATGTGTGTGGATTATTAGAGATATGTTATATTGATGATGATGGATTGTTGACATGGTTATATATTCGACATTCATGTTTTTGTTATATTGAGTAGACCTTAGCAATGAACTAATCTTGTGATCTATTAATATTGATGAAATGTAGAATTGAGATGTGTTGGAAATTGAAATTAGTAACGTTACTTATCTAGATGATAATTTAATTTAATTTATATGTGGATGATTGTTGATTTATATTGTATATTTTATCTTGGATGTTTTGATGTGGCCATGAGGCTAAAGGAGGTATTGTATGTTTTGCAGGTAAAATATAACACAACAACCAATAGGGGATTGAGACCAACCACATCGGAATACTGGATGAATTCAACAAGGGTCACCATGACAACTTGTGTTTTGTTGTGTGTGTCTTGTTTGTTGTTAGGGGGTCCCCATGGGGGATAACCTCCAAATGTGACCAAGGGGTTTGTGTGTTGATTTTAAATTGTTTCCTTTATTTAATTTTAGTATGTGATTTTATAGTGATGTATTTTTCTTTTTATTAATTAATTAATTTGTGTCTAGATTAGTAATCATGGTGCTAAACTAATCATGGATGAGACAAAAGAATTTATTTATTAGATTAAATGAATATTTGGTTTATGTGTTTTAAGTTGAGTGCTTGAGATCTTGAGTGTAGTACCTCCATCTCTTTTGAAATTCGGATTTGTCCTTAAGGGACAATTTTGGATGTTGTGGGACAAGTTAGACTTGTCCCACACCTCTTAAATTATTACACCAACCCTACCTATGGGTTGGGTGGTAAAAAAAACCCCATTATGTGTTTGGGGAAGGCAAAAGGTAAGTTTTTATTGCACTTTCTTACATTTATTTAAATTTAGTACTTAAGGGGTGTGGGTTGGAGTTGTGTGTGTAAGTTAAATTGTCATTTCTTTCAATCACTTATTAATTATGCTTTGGGGTATGGGTTTGACTTGGGTGATGTGGAAAGGAGAAGAAATGATGTGGCATCCTACTTGGAGCCACATCATCTTCCTCCTCCTTCTTTCTATTTATTGAAAATTTTGGGAGGTATTTGGGGTTACTCACTTATTTTTGGAGCTCTCTTTTGGATGCTTGCTTGTGGGAGTTTTGAAGGGTGCTTGGAAAATTTCTTGTGTTGAAGATTTTGGGACTAGATTTCAAAGAGGAGATTTACCATGGCAAGGTAGGATCTTTCTCTTTTATTTTCCCCTTGTTTCTTGCATGTTATGTGTTTGTGTGAAATTGTGTTCTTGTTTGAAGTGTTGGGTAGTATGTTGACCTTAGGTTGTGTTGAGATTTGGATATGGGGATGAAATATGTTGGGAGGCATAAGAGATTCTTGTTGGGTTTAGGAGGGAGTGGGTTTTGGATGCCCCACCTTATTTTATTCTATTATGTTATGTATTGTGGGAGCCATAAGAGAGAGGGAGGCATAAGAGTGAGGGAGGCATAAGAGACATGGTTTTGTTGTGAGGGAGGCATAAGAGACTTGGGATTGAATGTGTGTTGGAGGGATTTAGAGGTGGGCATCCAAACCCTTGGGAGGCACAAGGGCACCCCCATTTTTCCTATTGTGAGCTACGATTCGGTAGAAGCCTTTGGGGCGCCTCCAGCCAAAGAAGTCTACTTTGCTATTTTGAAAATCCTTTGTTTGGGAATAGTTTGTGTTTAAAAATAAGTGCTTGCTTTTGGGTTATTATTCCTATGTGTTTGGTTGTTTGAAAGTGAATGTTGAAGCATTGTTTTAGTTTCCATGTGTTGAAACATCCCTTATTGCCTTGTGGTTGGGGCTCGGGGCCAATGAGAAGAATTGCTTCTTCTTCTTATTGAAATTTTGGTTGGGTGGAGAGTGTTGCCTCTCCCCATTTTTGGTTGTTGTGGTCAAGTGATGAGAAGATGGAGCTTGGTTTTCAAAGATTTGATTTTGGAGATATAATCTGAAGAAAATTATATTTCATTTTAGCTTTCCTTCTTGTAAAATTTCCCACTTTAAGTGGAATATATTGTATTAATCTTTGTGAAGAAAAGTTGTATTGATTATTGGATATTAAATTTGTATTGTATGTTGAAAAGGGAAAGAAAGATTTGTGTTTGTAAAGATAGTTTTGTTGAAATAGAAAATAAGTTTATAAGGGGAAATATCTTATTCCATTGTAGTTGATTTATTTCCCACAAAAGTGTGTTGTTCTTGTTCTAAATAAATTATTGGAAATATTGTTGTAAACTCTCTTGTGGAATGTTGAAAAATTGCATGAAGAAATATTACATTTGATTGTGTTACTTGAAAGACATGTAAAGGAAGAAGTTAGACTATCTTGTTCATTTCCTTGCATTGTTGAAAGAAAGTTAAACTTATTCAAGTGGATGGAAAGAACTTAAGTTTTAAATAGTTTTCAATAGGCCAATGAAGTAATCTAAGTTCTAACTCTAGTATGTTATCCTCATTTAAAAATTTATTGTAAATCCATTACAAATTATTAAGGGAAATGAAATGAAATCTATTTTACCTCCTATACAATATTTATCAAATTGTTAAAGAAGAAAGCAAGTGCAAGTATTTAATTTGTCAATAGTGCTAACTATATTCCATTATTACTTTTGATAGTAGGGTTAATATTTTTTAATATTATTAATAATTAAATATTTTGATATTAATGGACTTATTAATATGAAAATATATTAATATTAATATACTATTAATATTATTATATTAATAAAAGTATGCTATTATTAAATATATGTATTTATATGTATTCTTTAACAATTTTTTTATAAAAGTAAAAAAATTTAAGAGGTAAGTCATGTGGAAGGACCTAAGTCGCGTCCCATGGTGGAAGGATTAATAGAAATGATGGTGGTAGTGGTGGGGTTAGGGGTGTGGGCATCGAACCCATATTACTTTGAAGCCCCTCTAGAAGAATTGATACCCCACCCCATATAGTCTTTGAAACATTTTCTTTTAAATCCCCAACCCTCGATATTTTCCATTGTTATTGTTTACCCCCGTAAGGATTTGCGCCGCCTTTGTTGATTGTGGTTTTTCATCATGTGTGTGTGGCCGTGGCCTTTAACACCAATGCATGCATGTTGAACCTCTTATTAATCAACTTTGGAATATATATATATATATATATATATATATATATATATATATATATATATATATATATATATATATATATATATATATATAAAAGGATATATAAAATAATATATATATTCACATATTTAATCAATAATATTTATAGTTTTAGGTTTATTAAACAAGGATTTTTTTAAAAATAAAATAAAAATATATACATTCAAAATAAAATAATAAAATGGGATCAAACCCATTTGCCTACCCATTGGGATAATATTATGGAAATGGAATAAACAAATACATTTAAAACCCTAAATGAGGGTATGAACAAATAATAAAATAATGAAGCAAGTAATCCTCTCCAATAGATTGAGATGGCCTCTCAATGGCTTCCCCATCCTCCTCCAACAACCTGAAAATCAAAGGGAAACAATAAGCCAAAATAAAAGAGAGAGTAGTTTTCTTAAGCATACTTTAGAGTAGTTGTCTTCTTCCTCATCTAAGGGATGAGATTCATCCCTACAAAAAGTAGGTGAGGAGTGGGTGAGTGGAATTTGAAATTAAATTTAAATGTTTAAATTAAAAATACATAGGTTGACTTTTTAAGGGGTCACTTTATGGGGTAGGAGTATGTTTATTATTCTATCCCCATCTCAAATGGGGACCTTGTTGATTGTTTTAACCTTGTGGAAATAAATAACTTTAGTATTTTTTTATATTGGCCCTTTTACCCTTGAGATTTAAATGGGGATATTTAGCTATAGTGGAATTAAATTGTTTATTAAAATAACACTTTGGGAGAAATTAACCATACTTGGTCGAATTAAGTTCATTAAAGTATAATGTGAGTTTTAATATTTTTTTCCAATTAATGAGGAAAATTTTATTATTAAATATAACTCACTTAGAAGCATTAATGAGACAACCATATTTCATAGCCTATTTACTTGTTAAATAAATTATTGGAAATATGCTTTTCAAAAAAAATATTCCATAATTTTCTAGCTTGTCCTAGGTTGTTCTTGGGTTTCGTTCATGGATGCTTCAAATAAATTTTTAAATGAGCGTAAGTTACACTTGGTATCGAGCCATGGGTTTAGAAGCTTAGACCTTTGGGCACACGTAAAAAATGTGAGACATGAACATTAAACCTAACACAATATTAAACCTAGCATAATATTAAACCTAGAAAATAACTTTGTCTCAAAAATTGTCTATTTTAGGTAAGTTAATGGAACGTGAAAATTAATAGAAATGAAATAAAACCTAGAATAATGAACTAACTCTCACCTTGGTCTCATTGTAGGAGGAGCGGACCTTACTTGTGTGGTAGTGGCCTGCGGAACATGGAACCAAAGGGATTTTTACATATGTATATAGATCTGCCACCTCCAGAGTAGGCCATAAAATAAAATAATAGGCGGCCATTCTACCTCAGATTTTACACACACACACAGCTTCAAAGACGTCAATGCCGCTAAATGGAAAATACACGGAGGGTCCTTATGAGGATGATCAACCAAACATGATAGGGAGTCATCCATTGAGGCTCGTGCATCTCCTCAACACAATGAGGAGCATAGGGTAAAGAAATCCCACGTGGAGTCAACCAGAGTAGAGTCACCATAGAGGGGATAGGGAGAAAGGATTTCAAGACACAGGATAGGTCTCCTGCCACCTGCACCTAGAGAGGAGCATGCAGAGAGGCCTAGGGGTTGTTGAATGACAGTATTAATTTATATTGGCAGACCATATCAGGGAGATCCTGAAGCTATGACCATCTCACTATTCTAGAGATACAGGTGGGTTTCAGGTAGAGGCCTGGTTGGTGAGATTGAGCGGGTGCTTCAAGCTCCGCTTACACTTGACTTAGACCCTTGGGCACATAGAACACAAAATATCGTGTTACGATTCATCTTCTGAGGGATGGAGTAGGTGTCTAGTGGAGGATCAAGGAGAAGAAGCTCCACGTTGATTCGTAGACTATTACTCCGGAGCTCTTTGAGGAGCGGTTCAAGAGTAGTGTACTTATCTCGAGGTTCATTAAGTAGAGGATAGACGCAGTTCCATTACCTCCATCGTATCTAAGATCAGTAGCCTAGTGAGTATGAGAGTCAATTTCGGATCTACTCCAAGATGTCGACTATATCCAAGATGAGCAGGTATGGATTCATAGGTTCATCAGGGGCCTAAATTTAGATTTGGGAGGTACGGTGTGCGCATCCATTATCCGTAGACCTTAGTAGATGCCATCGAGAATACCTACATAGCAGAGGAGACTCGGGGAAAGATGCAACAGGATAGGGACAAAGTGCGAGCTGTATCTAGTAGATGTAGGACAACAAGTAGATGGGGTCATCTCATTCTCCTCATGGTGGATAGGGTTCATGATAGTCTTCATTCAGCCACCACAATGTACCACCTCAAAGAACAAGAGCAACAAGCCCACCCACCTTACAAACCTCCACAGAGATTCGACGCACAGAGGGGGAGGAGTATGGGTCCTCCTCCTAGGGGTCCCATTAGGACATAGGGTGCACTAAGAGATCAATCAACATGAACTACCCAACAGAGACCTCAACAATCAATAACCAGGATCATCAGGATCTACAACATAGACCTCTAGAGTATCGGATGGAGTTGTATATCATTGGAGAGGACCGGGTAGTTATTATGGTTGTGGTGTTGTCGGACATCATTGGAGAGAGTGCCCACAAAACCCTAGTAACAAGGGTAAGACGCAGGTTTTAGAGCCCACTATTGGTGACATGGGGCGCAATCATCGATATATATAAATGTTAAGAATGTGGGAAGTGAATAGATCAGTAGAATAATGGAGAGTAAATATCTCTCAACACCTTGTATTATTATGGAGAAGCACATAAAATTTATAGGAGAAATAGTAAACAACATTCCCCTAAACTGGAGGAGGAAGATATAAACAAAGATGAGAGAATAATGGAATACAACAATTAAGAGAGAATAAAGGGATAATATAAAACAAACACACCTAAAAATATAAAATATGATATGCCAACATTCCCCCCTTATTACATTATTCTTGCAAATGTGACCTCTGAAGAGATCAAATTTAACTTTTCCAAGAGCCTTGGTGAGAATATCAACTACTTGTGCTTCTGTAGGATAATACTGGAGCTGAATATGATGGTTCAAGATGTGCTCTCGAATGAAATGACAGTCAATTTCAATATGTTTTGTTTGTTCATGAAATACTAGATTTTACACGAGCTTCAACACACTCTGATTATCGCAATAAAGAATAGGTGACTATTTTTCAGAATTCCTAGGTCATCCAAAATATGATGTAACCATATCGCTTCGCACATAGCTCCTCGTGTGGCACAATATTATGCCTCTATGGATGAGATAGAAACAACATTCTGCTTCTTTCTTATCCACGAGATAGGTCCAGATCCAAGATGAAAAATGTATCATGTGGTTGACTTCTTATCATCAATAGATTCGCGTGGTCCGAGTCGACGTATCCCTGTAAGAAGAATTGATCATTCTTCTTATATTCTAGACCATAATCAGTTGTTCCTTGGACATATCTCAAAACATGCTTTGTTTCAGTCTAGTGACATTTCTTCGGCTCCTACATGAACCTAGAAAGATAGCTGATAACATAGCATAGATATGGTCTAGTATATGTCAAATAGATGATCCCTCCAACAAATTTCCTATAGAGAGTAGCATCTACTTGAGGTGAGTCCTGAATCTTGAAAGTTGCAAGCCTTTCTCCATGGGAGTGGATATAGGTTTACAATCAGACATTCTATACTTTTCCAGGAGTTTCTTGGCATACTTTATCTGGGAGACAAAAATGTGATGCTCCTTTTGCCATATTTCCAAGCCAAGATAGTAATGTAGTAGCCCCAAATCTATCATGTCGAAGGTTATTTTGAGATCATTCTTTAC
This sequence comes from Taxus wallichiana var. yunnanensis, assembly GCA_018340775.1. Taxonomy (NCBI): domain Eukaryota; kingdom Viridiplantae; phylum Streptophyta; class Pinopsida; order Cupressales; family Taxaceae; genus Taxus; species Taxus wallichiana. Next base: position 460,595,183 of record CM031241.1, read on the forward strand.
AATATCAACTTGATCTTCTAAACTTCTAGTGATCAAAAGATCATCTACATACACAATAAGAATGAAAATTTCTTTTCCTACCTTCTTTATATATAAATTGGAATTTGAGGGGCTACGAGTGAACCCATGCTATAAAAGGTGATCATTGATCTTGATATACCATGCCCTTGGAGCTTGTTTCAGTCCATACAATGATTTGATGAGATGACATACCTTCTTAGGATGCTCTTCATCAAAAAATCCTTCAGGTTGGGTCATATACTTCTTCTTTCATATCACCGTTTAGGAAAGCACTCTTGATGTCCATCTGCTAAAGTCTCCATCCTTTCTGTGCTGCAAGTGCGCAAACTACTTTGATGGTCTTCATCTTCGCAATGGGTGAAAATGTTTCTTCATAGTCGATGCCCTCTTTCTGAGCATATCCTTTTGTTATAAGTCGTGATTTATGTTTGTTGATGGATCCATCTACCTTATATTTTGTCTTGAAAACCCATTTGTAGCCTATGGGTTTCTTTCCTGTAGGAAGATCGACAAGTTCCCATGTCTCGATTTTTCTTGAGTGAGTCAATTTCTATATCCATGGATTCCTTCCAATGAGGTTGATTGAGTGCTTCAAGAACATTGTTTGGATCATAGATATTAATCAGTGAACTCATGAGTGCAAATTTTACCTCATTTCTTGTTTGAATCCTTGTTTTGACTTCGGATGATGTATTTGGGAGTTGTTGCAAATGTGAGTCCTTGATGGTGCTTTGTACCCACTTTGGATGAGAACTTGGCTGCTTTTGAGAAGAACTTTTCATTTCTTATTGGATTGATGTGGAGTCACATTCTCCAGTTCTCCAAGGTCAACAAATAGCTCTCCTGGCAGCTTTCATTTCTCTAAGTAGTCTCCTCTGGCTCATCATCTGATTCAGAGACTATTCGGTGAGAGGTGGTTGGTAATGGATCTTATTTTTCACTACTAAGTCAAAGGATGACTCGTCACAAACCATGTCTCGACTCTCATATATTTTCTTTGTCTTAGGATCCATGAGATGGTATGCCTTCGAGGTAGTGCTATAGCCAAGTAGGATACATGGGAGTGTCTTTGGATCAACTTTCTTTCTCTTCTAAGCTGGGACATGCATGTATGTTGTGCAACCAAATACTTGTAAATGAGAAATTGATGGCTTTCTACCACTCCATACCTCTTATGGCATTTTATTTTGTAGAATATTTTTCGGTCCCTATTGAGAAGATATACTTATTCTGCTTTACTACTTTAGCCCAATAGTGTTCCTCTAGCTTTGTTGTTGTTAGCATGCAACGAGCCATCTCCATCACTGTGTGATTACGATGCTCAACAATGCCATTTTGCTAGGGTGTGTAGGGAGCATTCAAGTTTTGATTAACACCTTGTTGGTTCAAGAAGGCCAAGAACTTCTTTGATGTAAATTCCCCCCCTCGATCTGAGAAAAGTAGAAGAAGTGGTTGTCCAGTCTCTTTCACAACACGATGATAGAAGTTCTGAAATGTTGAAGATCCTCACTTTTATTCTTTAGGAAATATACCCACATCTTGCGAGAGTGGTCATCCATGAATAGTTGGAAGTACTTGTATCCTGAAAATGAAGCAAGTAATGGGCCATTCAGATATCTGTATGAACTACTCCGACACTTCTTGGCATGGAAGGTGCTCGCTCAATTAAAACTCTATGTTGTTTTCCCCGCAAGACATCTAGGAAAATAGGTAATGAACTGACAATTTGGGTAGTCCATGGACCATTGCTTTTGAAATCATCTGGTGCAATGAACTAACTGACAAGTGTCCATATATAAAATTCTAGAGGGCATTCATTCTATTGTAGAAGTAGATAAAGCTACTGTAGAAGATAAACAATATGTAAAGAAAATAACTTATCTTTTACAAATTCTCTAGAAATAACCGTACCTTTCTGGAGATCAAGCATGATTTAATGCCATTTTGGACAAGAAATTCTACCTTAAGGTGATGATTCAAGAACTGAGTAACTGACAAGAGGTTTCTAGTCAAGCCAGGAACATATAGTACCTTTGTAAGTGTACATTTTCATGGTCCCAGAGGAATGGTGACATTTCCTATTCCTTCTACAACGTACTCTTTTTCATCTACTATCCAAACTCGATCTCCAGTTGGTTGTTCGTGTAGTGAATCAAACAACTTCTTGTCACCTGACATATGCTTGCTTGCACTGAGTCTATCAACCAGACTTTCTTTGTGGGCTGAGAAGTTTGAGAGACGAGTACAAGGTTCTTACCAAAATGGGCTCCTTCTGATGTCTCCTCATTAGATTCATCATCTTCTTGGGCTGCAAGATGTCCCTTCTGCTTTCTCCAAAGGGATGTCATTTGGACTTTTGAAAATCTTCATGCCCTGATGTGCTTGTTTGACTTGAAGACCCTTGTTTCAAGCTATTGTACCAACAGTGATTAGTGTCATGAGTATTGGTTCTACAAATGTGACACCACCTCTTTGACTTTTGATCTTTCTACTGTTGTTTTGGTTGCGCTTGATTTGGCTTCTTTGGGGACCCTTCTGATTCTTCTGGCCATGGTATGGCTTTGAGAACAGGGCTTTATCCTAAGACTCCTCTTGGGCTGAAGTGATGGCCTCTTCCTGCTGCAACAAATTCACAAGTTCTTCGAATGCCACTATTTGTTTAGATACATTCAGTTTCATAATGAACACTTGGAATTGAGAAGGGAGTGCTCTCAAGGTGATCGACATGAGAATTTTGTCATCCACCATTTCACCGAGTGCTAATAACTCTGATCGCAACTCAGCCACATGACGTAATAACTCCTCAACTTTCTCATCTGACCCCATAGAGAGGGTGTAACTTTGAATAAAGATGGAGGATCTTAGTCTTATTTTTGGCTTCATAAATGGTTTCCAACTTGTCCCAGGCCTCCTTTGGTTTCTCCACATTCCGAACATGTGGTTGCACATCATCACTGATATTGAGCATTATCAACATCAAGGCTTTGCACTAGCCATCTCATACTTTATTAATTCATCAGGGGCTATGGGAGTGGGCACAGACCCTGTGAAAATGCCCCATAATCCTTCAAACTGAAGGATTGTCCTCATTTTTGTTTTCCAGGCCACAAAATTGGGCCCTTTAAGCAACTGAGCATTGAAACAAGCAACTTGAGTAGACATCGTAATAAAATAAAAAATTATTTATTTATTTCAAGAGTTATTACAACTTTTACTCATTGATGAGAAGTACTAGCTCGTAGATGCTCTCGATACTCACGTGCTAAGAGACAATGACACTTTGTGGGGCATTCTTCTTCATCTTCACATCGACGCCATGTCGTCGCTTGACTTCTAATTCTTCCCACACTCGCTTTGCTTGGTAGCTGATGTCGAAAAGGAAATATTCAAGAATTCCTTTTTGAACTAGCTCATCGAAGACTAGATTGCCGGTGTTTCAAAGCTCGTTGAGAAATGAAAAGTAGAACCCGGAGCTCTCAGGAGCTTCTTCACGGTGTTCTCTAGCTTGCGAGTTGATGTTGTGGCTTTCAATAGTCTCGATCATTTCATTTATGCTTAACATTCAACATCACTTTGAGAGATTCCATGTTGTCGGAAGTTTGTTCTTGCAGATATCATCCTTCATATAATAGTTACACATCCAGATTTATGTTTTTTTATTCTATACTTTGAAATGTGTAGTTTCTTAGCTACTCAACGTGGATGTACATGTAAGGTATCTAGTGCTCCTCAAATGAGTCGATGCCAAAGTTTTGGAACACCCTAGTTTATTCACCAAACAAATGCAATGTTCCACGCAGGAGTTTTGATCATGCAACTCTCTCCCAAACTCGCTGTTATTTATTTTCTTCGAAATGTTGCTTCCTATACCAGCCGGAATATATGTAAAGATCACACTCACCTCTCCTTTCATGTGTACTCCAAGGGCCACGATCCTGGGACAAGTGGGAAGAGATATATTCAAGTTAATAAGTGATAGAAGAAATAGTTATATTCCTCGTAGATCAGCGCTCCACCTTAGATTATCTTCAAAAATTCCACTCACTTCCACTCATTTAGAGCTTGAGAAGCTTGAGGAGGAAGCCACGCAAGTTACATTTCCATGCACTTTTCCACCACGCAGTCACTTGTACTAAATTCTTCTCTCCACGTAGCTTTTGTTTCATGTAGGAGTGGTACACGTAGTAGGAGAAAATAAGATGGTAATTTTCTAAAGAATAACAAAGAATATATTCTTACATTGGGTGCTAAACCTCCACGTACAACAAACATAATTTACTTTGGTTAGATCTACTAGAATTCTTTAATGCATACCACCAATCTCCTCCCACGTGGCCATGAATAGGAGAAAAATTTCATGCTTTGGTGTTTTTTTCTACCTCCACTCAAAGTGTTCTCCTTCGTATGCAGAGAAACTAGCAGATTATGGGAACTTTTCCAGATGTATGTCTCTTATTCACGTAGGGTATTCACCTCTCAATTTTGGAAGAATTAACATGCAACAACAATATTTTCTCCTTTCCACGTATCCGAGGACTACGAGATAACTCTATTACTGTAATGTGGGAAGCGAATAGATCAGAAGAAGAATGGAGAGTAAATATCTCTCAACACCTTGTATTATTATGGAGAAATACGTATAATATATAGGAGAAATGGTAAACAACATTACCCTAAACTAGGAGGAGGAAGATATAAACGAAGATATAATCTAAAAAAGCACACCTAAAAAATAAACTATAATAACGTATGCTACATATGAACCAGAGAATGGCCATGAGCACCAGAGCACTATGATAGAGACTACATGTAGCATTGGTGGTATTCCTACCTCCATTCTATTTGATTTTGGTTCATTTGATTATTTTAATGCACCATCTTAAGTAGAGCATTGTAGGCTCATGGAAGTTAGGCGGATCTTAGTTGAGACATTGAGATGGCTTATGGAGCCAAAATATCTATAGAATCCTTAGTTAAGGAGTGTGTAGTGGATTTGGGACCCTTCACCACTACCTCGTATCTTCGTATCTTTCCGTTGGGTTCGTATGGAGTCATCTTGGGCATGGATTGGTTGTCTACACACAGAGCCAGAGTGGATTATTACCATAAGACTATATCATGTACAGATGATCTAGGATTTGAGTTAGTGATAGTAGAGTTAGGAGGCCCATTTCCATTTGCACTATTTCCGCTATGCAACTTAAGTGGTGTGTGTGATGGGGTTTCCCGATGTATGCTATTACGGTTAGTGAAAGATTTGAGGATGATTCTAGTGGGCCATATCTTGATGATAATCCCATCTTGAGAGAGTTTTCAGATGTCTTTCTAGGGAAGATACTGGGGTTACCACCCCCATGTGAGATAGATTTTCACATAGATTTGGTTCCTGGAGCAGAGCCTATCTCATGAGCACCTTATCAGATGACTACCCCCGATCTCTACGCAAGCGCAATTTGTAAGTTGAGGGCCTTCTAGAGAAATGCCTAATCTATCCTAGTGTATCCCCTTAGGGTGCACTGATGATTTTTGTAAAGAAGGACGTATATCTGCGGTTGCATATTGATTACCGCTAGCTGAACAAAGTAATGATCAAGAATCGTTACCCCCTTCAGTGCATTGATGATTTATTTGATTAGATGAAGGGGGCCATAGTATTTTCCAAGATAGTTCTTAAGTCAGGTTATCATCAGTTGAGGATCATGGAGACATATATTCTTAAGACCGCCTTCGTATGAGATATGGCCACTATGAGTTCACAGTAGTGCCTTTTGGTTTGACGAATTCCCCCACAGTGTTCATGAACTTGATGAATGGGATGTTTAGGAAATTTTGGATCGCTTCATGATCATTTTCCTTAACAAAATTTTTTTTACTCACGTACGTGTGAGGAGCACGAGGAGCACCTTTTCCGTGTTCTTTTGTGTCTTCGTGAGCAACATCTTTATGGGAACCTGGAGAAGTGTGTATTATTTTAGATAGAGGTGTAATATTTGGGCCACATCATTTTTGGGGAAGGTATCGCATTCAATCCTTCCAAGATTCGAGCTATTATGGATTGGCCTGCACCTACTAGTGTGACCAAGGTGCGTAGATTCATAGGTCTAGCAGATATTACAAGATATTTGTACAAGACTTCTCTCAGGTTACGCACCCCATCACTTCCATTCATTGGAAATGGAAGAAGTTTGTATGGTTAGATAGATGTGAGTAGGCCTTCATGACACTGAAGGAATGCCTCACGAACAATGCCTATTCTTACGTAGTTCTAGACCCTTCTGGGGTGATTTCTTCATTTACACACGAGATGCTTCTTTGGCGGGACTTGGAGGTGTGTTGATGTATGAGGGAAGAGTGGTTGATTTTGAGTCTTGTAAACTCAAGTATTATGAGATCAATTATCCGAATCATGACCTCAAGCTTGCAGAGTAGTTATGCATGCCTTGGTTCGGTTGAGACACTTTCTTCTTTACCGAGGTTTACACTCGGGATTGATCACTTGAGTCTTTGCCACCTCTTCACATAGCCCAATCTCAACGCTCACAGCAGCGGTTGGATGGAGTTGCTTTGTGAGTATGACATGGAGATAGAGTATGTGAAGGGGAAGGAGAACATGGTTGTAGATGCCTTGAGTAGATAAAGACATGTGGTTATGGCCACTTCAGTGGGTATAGATTTACGGAGCAGGATTTTATAGTAGCTTCCTCATGACAGCTTCTACCTTGCAGCCAAAACAAATATTGAGTCTCAGAGACCTCTTGAGGGGAAGTTTGAGGTTTTTCATTAGAGGCGAGATGTTCTTCTCAAACAAAAGGGTCGGATATATGTTATAGAAATGGATGCTTGAGATATGACATTTTGACAAAGGCTCATCATGTACCTTATTCAGCCCATCTCGAGGTGAAGAAGATGCATGCCACCTTGAGATAGTTGTACCATTGGAGGGGACTTTGGAGAGACGTGGCTCAGTTTGTGTCATGTTGTTTAGTGTTTCAGAAGGTGAAGGCTGAGCATCAGCATCCAGCTGGCCTTCTCTTTCCTCACGCTATATCGAAGTGGAAGTGGACACCATTTCCATGGACTTCATTTTGGGTTACGATGTAGAGATACCACCACGACATCATCATGGTAACGGTGGATAAATTGAAGAAATTTGATCATTTTATTTGAAGACCACCTACACAAATAGTGTAGTGTAGTGCCATAGGTATATCTAGATGAAATTTTCGATTTCATGGGATTCCGCAGAAGATAATTTGTGATCGTGACCCTTTATATACTTCTCACTTCGGATTACCATGCAAGTATGCTCTCGAGAAGAAGATCAATTTGAACACAAATTATCACCTTGAGACAGAGATAGAAAGAATGAGTGGGTGAATCAGATCTTGGAGGACATGCTTAGGATGTACGTTATGGATCATCAGTCGAGATGGGAGGAGTATTTGTATTTGGATTTTTCCTACAATAATAGTTTTTAGAGTTTGATAGGCATGAATCCTTTTCAAGCACTATATGGCAGAGAGTGTATGACACCTCTTAGTTGGGATAGGTTAGAGGAAAGGGTTTCTCTTGGGCCGGATTTACTACAGGACATGGAGTAATAGGTTGTTATGATCGGGCACAGATTATAGAAGGCTCAAAACATGCGTAAGAAGTATGTGGATCATCATAGGACATATCACATTTTGAGGTGGGCACAAAGGTGTTTCTTCATGTTAGACCTCATAAGAGCCCTATCCATTATGGAAAAGGCTCTAAGCTTGCTCCTATGTTTGTGGGTCCCTTTGAGATCTTGGAGCGTATCGGTCCTTTGGCCTATCATCTAGAATTTCCACCTAGCTTGTCTCACATCCATGATGTATTTCATGTTTATGTACTTAGGAGGTATATTGTAGATCCTTCTCATGTGTTAGATTGGACCTCATTTCAAAGTGTGCGGGATTAGGGCGGAGTTGTTGGTGTCCATTTTGATCTTGCACCATTTTGCCCTAATTTTTCCTTTGAATCTACGTGTTGTGAAACATTTTATCTCTTGAAATGGATGATATGAAGCTTTTACCTCCATTTGAGTGCCTTAATTGTTTTAAAATCATTTGTCTTGCCCCATTTTGAAGAAATCTCCAAGTTTCCTTGTTTTTTTGCTCTAATTTCTTCAATTTGTGGGCTCTGCCATTTTTTCCTATTTTTCCTAATCATGGAAGCTCGAAAATGATTAATTTATACTTATATTCCTTTGAAAATCTAAATCCATGGTCGTAAATATGCTTGGAGCCTGATTTCATGTAAAAAAAATTGTCATCCTTAGCAAAAAATTATATTCTCGGGCATAATAGAAAATTTATGTGTTTTTGATGGTTTGACGGACGTCTTTTACCCATCAAATTATTCCTCAAAGCATTCGGTGACTACTTGGCATCTTATGATTGGTCAAGATGGTGGGAAAATGTTTTAACTTATCACTTTTTACTTTTTTGGAAAAAGGGTAAAATTGGTCCCATGGCTCCACGATGTTCTGATTGGTTCTAATGATGATTACATGTCTTCTTTTGATTGGATGCGAGCAATCGGATTTTTTTGTGGACTTGTTCTTTTTGGCTATTTTTGGCAAAAAAATTAATTTTCCTCGTGGCCCCACCAAGTTCGATTGGCTAAATTCAAGCGGGGGAGAAAATTTCTTATTTTTCCCGAAAATGTACATGTGTCGCATGTTGAGTGATTGTGGAGTAGCGGGTCTTTTTGTGCTCTAAGGAATTTTTGGAAAAGAGAGTTAAAGTGAGAAAAAATTCCTAAGGCCCGCGGGAGGACACATGTGGCGGCTCTAGAATCAAAGATGGAATTACGGGTTGTCGGGTTACTTTAAAGTTTTTTGGCTTTGTTTTGTGAAAGGGATAAAGTTTTAAAGTTAACCGTAGCTCACAGTAGGGCTCCGAGAGTGGACACGTGTCATGTTTACATCAAAGGCGGGAGGAAGGTCAAGAGGACTTAGAATTTTTTTGGATTTTTGGTAAAAGGAGCAAAATTTGTAGAAAATCCCGCATTTCGTTAGGGAAAAATATCATGCTTAGGTCAACTTTGAAAATGGAAAAATGGAGAAGCGGAGCTTCGGGGTTGTTTAAGGTTTTTTTCCTTTTGGAAAAATGTTAAAGTGTTGGAAAAGGCTGCAAGCCCACTAAAAATAAGTTAATGCCTTGTTTGAATCAAAAGGTGGAGGTGCGGGTTTTCAGAGGCAAGTTGGAAATTTTTCTTTTTGGAAAAATGAATTAAGTTCTAAAAAAGTGCTCACATAGAGTAGTTAAGGCCTATTTTGAAAAGGCAAGGCAGATCGGCGGATCATCACTAGGAGAGTTTGAAACTTTTAACTTTTTTCCTAAAAAGGGTTAAAGTTATAAAAGTAAGCGCGGCCCCGAAAAAGAGGACATTTGAAGCTTGCATGGGTCGTGGGCCGCGGAGGAAAATTAAAATTTTTCCTTTTTGGAAAAATAAGCTAAAGTATAAAAATGAAGCATGGTTCTACACCGAATCAAAGAGACACACATGTCAAGTGCACTTCAAAAGGGGAACACGGGCTGCCGGGAAAATCTTGGAAATTTTGGTTTTTTGGGTCAAAAGGATAAAGTGTAAAAAGAGAGTCACGACTCCATAAAAATCACGAGATGAACACGTGGCAAGGTCAGAGGTGGAAGTGCGGGCCCATGGAGAAAATATGGAAATTTTTCCTTTTTGGAAAAATAGGTATAAAGTAAAAAGAGAAGCGCAGGTCCACTATGACCCATATCAGATGGTAAAGGTGGAAAGGCGGAGATGCGGGGAAAATTTGGAAAATTTTCTTTTTTCCAAAAAGAGGTAAAATAGCAGAATCGAGCCGCGATTCTCACTGGGACCCACATTGGGACACGTGTCAAACTCATTTTCTAAGGGTGGAGGGGCGGAGAAAAATGTCAATTTTTACATTTTTCCAAAAGTGATAAAATGTCAAAAAGTGCTCCCAAGCCCATTTCCAATCACATTTTGCCACGTGGAGGGCTCAGATTAAAAGTTAAAGGTCAAGATCAATGGTAACTATGCATTTCATCATTTTGCCACCATTGGAGCTCCAGATGTTTGGAGATGTGATTTTTGCATCAATCTTCATCATTTTTTTGGAAAATTCATGTTGTTTTGGTTTCGCAAAGATCAATGGAATCGATTTGATGGTTCAATTTGTAAATCTGAGGTACTTTTGAAGTGGATTTTTGCTCGGCTCATGTAAAAACATGAAATATCAGATCCAAAAGTTACAGAGGAAAATTTGGAAAGGGAAAAGATGAAATGATGAAAGGAAAGGGGTCTGCATGCGCCAAGGATGAAAAAATGCCCCTATTGAAGTAATGATGTGGATTTTTTTGCAATGATTCACCTTTTTGAGGACCCGACATCTTTTGAAACATTTTTTTGTAAACGTCCCTTTCTACAAATCATGATGGAATTTTGTAACAAACTTGATGCTTGGCATATTATTTTCTTGGGAGAGAAGGCTTGGATGTAAACAAATGATATATAATGCATGTTTTGGATATGCAAAATGGTCGGAGTTCATTTTCATGAGAAAATTTTGAGAAAATATCATCTTCTGAGAAACCTTTCGAGAGACCTAGTTAATTTCTTCTATGTTAGATTTCATTCATGTTGAGTTGGTTACAAGTGTATAGCCATCAACAAGCTCTGAGATTGTTTGAATAACTCTCCCCAGCTGATGAATCTGATAAATTTTGAATTAATTTGTGTTGAATCTTTGGAATTTTTTGTTTATTTCATTTCAAAATGTCTGCAAGTAGTTTTTCTTGTTCCTATTGCAATCTTGTATCAAAATCTCTTTGAATCACATAGATCTTCATCCTTGTGATAGTTTAGTGGCATCTGCAATTTCATTTTTCAGAAGAGCTTTCATTTGGGAATGAAATAAACGATTTAAAATCACTTTTCTTTCATTTGTTGATAGAGATTGTTTGTAAGCCTTTGGGTGTACCTCAGCATGATTGATCTTAGATTTTGATGTTTTATTGGGTCTTTTAACTCAAGCCTTTGTGTTAAAGTCTCAAAGATTGTGTGAAAAAGTGCAAATATGGGCCTCCATTGATGCACACCTTCAGTTGAAGGAATGTTTTAACTATTTTAAGTTTTCTGCTGATTTTTCCATCATTGTGAAGTTTCTCAAGGATCTGGAAAATTCCAATTTGTCTTGTTGATCTCCCACCAAAAAATTATTCAAATAACCAATCCTACCCTGAACTACCCCTGTTTTTCCCTGTATATCCACAAAAGAACAAAATCCATTTGCTAAAGTATGTAGAACAGATCAGGATTCCAAATGTCTTTAGTAACCTTAGCCTTGTGTTGAAAATATCTCCATATTTTGGAAGTGACAACTCGTGAGAGTCAGATTTGGTGTGTTGATCATATTTTTTCCAAGGTTTTCTCATAAAATTTGTGCAAAAGAAGGATTTACCAGCATTCTTCACTAAAAGAGGTTACAAAATAGGTTCTCTTACCTTGGTTGAAAGGCACAACCTAAAATAGTTAGGATAAGATCACATCCTTTAAGGTGCTACCCACTTCTCCAAATCCTAAGTGCTAGAAAGGTCAGATAAACTGCTTCCCCGATACAAAAATGACATACAATCATTTTCTCTAAGTGTCTCATGTAATCTTTGATGTTGCTTGGCCTTTGAAGGAGATTAAATCTGGGTACTAACATGTTTTTGGCTAGTGCCATTGCTTTAGTTTTTGAAAATATTTGAAATATTTGGATACATATCAAACCCTGGTAATGTTTCTTACAAATGCTGCATGCAAATACATTGTTGAAGCATCATTCTATATTCAGATTTGTAAGATTTGTTTAAGTTATAAGCTCTGTCTGCAATATTCCTAGTTTCCAATAGGTTGTTGCACTTTGTTTGCATTGTAATTGATAAATTTGGGTAAAATAAGATCAGATCTATTGAGCTTTGTATGAATCTGGTATTGACTGACACTTGATAGGTTTTTCATAGTGCATTTGCACAAACTAAGGTGAAAATCCTTAGTGGTGACTCCATGTGCTGTTTAAATTCTTAATTGATACTAGTGTCCTAACCTATATCAAGTGAGATTTGTCATTAATTTCTACAAAGATGGAAGGAAGAAGATCTGTCTTCAAAAGGACCCTAGCAGAAAGTTGTTTCCAGATTTGGGAAAATCAAATTCTGAGGGAAGAAGAATTTGGAAAGTTGTTGGAGATCAAGCACCAAGAAAAGAGATCTCCATTGTTGAACTTGAAAGTGATCAACCTGTCATTGAAGATTACAGTTCTTCCTCAAGTGCATCTGAATCAGGTAGTCTCTATGTTGAATTGAATTCTCCATCTGGTGAGGGATCTTCATTTGTCTTTGAAAATATTTCTTCTCATTCTACCCCAGTATTTTCCAAATCTGCTAGGGTTTTCCAAGAAGCTGATCCTATAGGGGATATTCATTTTGAAAATTACATTTCTATTCCCCACAGACCCCTCAGTCCTCATCATCTTGCATCTCCTACAAACTCACCTCCACAAAACAATATGGCTCACCCCCACCCAGACCTCCATTTGTTGTCAACACCTTTGGTCCTATAAATTTTAGAGGAATGGATGGTTATCCAAATGTTGTTCCACAAGATGTAAGAAATAGATTGCCTAAGTTTCAAGGCAATAATGCTATAACTGGTGATCAACACCTAAAAATTTTTGTTAACATGATGGAGGACTTTGAGATTGAATATGAGGATGTATATATCAAATTGTTTATTCATACATTAGAAGAGGATGCAAGGGACTGGTATAAATATTTTCTTGATAACTCTATTGATTCTTGGACTGAAATGAAGAATGCATTTAGATTGCAGTATGGTGACAAAACAGACCCTAGGTTTCTTTTGTCAGAATTTGAGAATATTAAAAGAATCCCAATGAATCAGTGCATGATTTCAATACTAGATTTAATAAGACATTGAGAATATTTCCTATGAATTTGAGGCCGTGTGATGAATCTTGTCTTATAAAATATGTTGATGCATTTGAAAAGAAGGCTACATACTATTTGAGGGATAAAAACCTAGCACTTTAAGGCAGGCCTTTACTATGGCTCTGTAAATTGAGAATAAAATTAAAGCTATTGGAAAACCTCCTAATAGGGAGGGTGTTAAATTGATAAACCTTGAAAATCCTCAAGAAAGTAAGAGTGTGGATCTTGAGGAAGTTGTTAAAAATTTGGATAGGGGTTGTCAAAGAAATCTCTTACAAACTAGCTTAGGAAAATTAAGGAATTGGACAAACTTCCCAAGGTCAACACAAATAGCAAGGGCAAGATAGATTTACAAACCATCCTAGAAATGAGTAGAGATCTGATGACAGAGGAAAAGGGCCCATGGGATCTACAAATAGACATCCCCAAGCTAGGGAAAATAGAATGGTGCTTGATCCTCTACTACCTAGGGTTTCTCTGTTGATGAAGCCAATGAAATTGATTGGTGTGATAGATGTTTTCTGCCCCATCCTCCATGTGAAGTAAATCAGCAAGAAGAAGAAGCTGATAATGATGATGGTACGATGATGATGTTTTCATGATGGGTTGCTCTTCAAGCTCACAACAAGGAGCAACTTCAACTAAACTAATCAATAGTGCTTAACTACGCTTAAAAATTTTGGGATTGCATTCACTGGTACCACTTATCCCTCCTTCTCATACTTTTGAAATAGATGTAGTAAAATATTTTAAATACCTAATAATGACTTTGAGTACTTAAGAGCTTTAATGATAAATAAGTATGATGGAGGAATCCCTTCAGAGGAAGATAGGAAGTTATTGATGAATGTTGTTGTTGCTCAAGAAAAGGATTATAATACAAGAAGTAAATTTCTCAAAGGAGAAAGGGCCTCAAGCCAAACCTAAAACTCCATTGCTTACAAGTATCCCTAAGGAGGCTCCTAGGAAAGATGCATCTGCCAAAGGCCTTATTGTCCCAAACAAAAATTACAGTCCTCCTCATGCCCAAACTACCAAGAATCCCATGCCTACAGATGAGTTTGTCAATCTCTCTCCTAATGCTTGCTTTCCCAAGTATACTCCATATGACATTGCCCAAGTTTTGAGTCAAATCAAGGTTAGTGTTCCAATTTTGAGCTTCTTAGGATTCCTGAGCACAAGAAGAGAGCATTTGAGTACTTGGGATTGAAGGAAGAGAAGAGTACCCTAGGCAGAAATGTAAACATTGTAGAAACTCCTCCCCCAACCATTGCAGACCTAAAAACACCACCAACATTTTAAGAGCTTGGAGAAGCACTTGAGGTTTACTTGGGGACATCTTTGGTTGAGTCTCAATTAAATGTTGATCCATTTTTACAACTTTGATCATTAAGGATAGAACTCTTACACAATTGTATGTTTGATTCTGGAGCATCATGTAATGTCATGCCTCTTGAGGTCATGAATGAACTAGATATCAAAGTGACAACAACATATGGAAGGTGTACTGCCATGGACTCTAGAGAGGTCCCAATTTTGTTGGATGTGTTAAAGGTTTGGTGGTACAACTTGCAGCCTATCCGAGTAAGAACTTGAAACTTGATGTTGTCATTGTTGATTGCCCAGCCAAATGGGGCATGTTGTTATCAAGAAAGTGGGCTGCAAGTGTTGGTGGAAGTGTTCAGATGGATATGTCCTATGCCACCATTCCAATTGAGGGAAGCCTTGTCAAGTTGTATGGAGAAAAGAAGATGTTGCACCTCATTGAAGATCCCAACAATGCCTCTTATGAAGTATTGTATACTGATGTTGATGCTGATAATTTTTTTGGATTTGTTGATGGGAAGGAGAACAAGATGGATCAATGTAAGTGTCTTGAACAGGTAGGTTCTCCTTGGACCTTGTTATTTGATGGGGCTTGTTCCAAATTTGGAAATGGTGCTTGGTGTAGTTCTGATTTCTCCAAGCTTGGAAGAGTTTGTTTTTTCTTTCAAACTTAACTTTGAGTGCACTAATAACATTGCTTTGAGTATGAAGCATTGTTGTTAGGTTTGATAATTGCTTGGAAGTATTATATTAAGGATATCATTGTCAAAGGAGACTTAGAACTAATTGTTAAACAAATTAGAAAACTATATGCTACTAAAAATCAAAGAATGAAACAATACAAGCATGCGAGTTTGGGATTTGATTGAAATGTTTGATTCATTTAATATTGTGCATCATGATAGGAAGTTCAATTTTTGCAGTAGACCAGCTTGCGTTATTGGGATCTCATTTTCGAAGTTTGTTCAATGTCCCCCAATTGTGAATATAATGTTGAGGTACTAACAAGGCCATCTGTCCCTGATAATGTCAAACATTGGCAAGTTTTTGATGATGATGCTCAGGTCAAAAGATTTCTATAGAACAAAGGAGAGTTTTGCTAATCAATGTATTGATTGGGAGCCAATGGTGTGTGCAAAGCAGAAGGAAAAGAAACTTTTTTTGGCAAAGACATCATCTAATTGAAAACTAATACCATTCCTAGAGGGCTGGTTTCTCTTGAATCAAACTTTGATAATGTTGATTGCATTATTAATAGACATATAACAACCTCAAGGGATGTTGAAGAGCATGACCTTGAAATGAAGGAGAAACCAAGGAAGATCTAGTTGGGAAGCAATCTGAATAAGGAAGAAAAACAGTCCTATGTCCAATTATTGAAGAAATATCAGGACTGTTTGGCTTGGTCTTATTCTGAACTAAAAGCATACAGAGAGGATTTGTTTCAGCATGAAATTCCTTTGGAATCTAATGCCAAACCATTCAGACAAAAAAAGAGGCCAATTAATCCACTCCTCTCCATGAAAATGCAAGATGAATTGAAGAAGCTAAGGGATGGAGGGATCATTCAACCTACAAGGTATTCTTCTTGGGTTACAAACTTAGTGCCAGTTAGAAAAAAGAATGGTGATATCAGGCTATGTGTAGATTTTAGAAATCTGAATAGAGCATCAATGAAAGATAATTATCCTCTTCCAAACATGGAAAACATGCTGCAATTAGTAAATGGATCTAAATTGTTTTCTACCTTGGATGGTTTCTCTAGCTATAACCAAGTTGTTGTGAAGGAATCAGAAATAATAAAGATTGCCTTTACCACTCCTTGGGGCACATATGTCTATGTTAGAATGCCTTTTGGTCTAATGAATGCTAGAGAAACATTTCAAAGGGAAATGGATGTTGCTTTTTCTAGTTACATTAATGAATTCATTGTTGTTTATCAAGATGATGTGACTATGTTTTCCAGAAGAGAAGTGATCACTTGCAGCACTTGGAAAAGATGCTGATTAGATGCAGAGAATTTGGTATCTCTTTGAATCCAAAGAAGTGCCATTTTGGAGTGCAAAAGCCAAGTTGCTTGGTCACATTGTATCAAAGGATGGTGTCATGATTGATCCCGAAAGGGTAGAGGCTACATCAGGAAGGTTCCAATTCCAAGAACCAAGAAGGGAATCCAATCCTTCTTTGGGAAAATCAATTTCATTAGAAGATTTGTGTCTAAATTTGTTGAGTTGACTCTCCCCATTACTTGCATGCTTAAGAAAGACCAAATTATCAAGTGGGAAGAAGTTGCTATTCAAGATTTCAATGGGATCAAAGAAGCACTAAAGCATGCACCCATTTTTGGAAGCTCTAAATTACAAGAAGCCTTTTCAAATGTTCTCTTTCGCTTCAGAAAACACCATTGCATCTGTTTTGCTGCAAAAGGATGATGAAGGGGATGAGAGACCAATTTCCTTTTTAGTAAGGCATTACAAGCAGCTGAGTTGAAGTACACCATCATGGAGAAACAAGCATTTTGCCTTGGTGAAAGCAACAAAGGTTTTCAGACCTTACATCTTGAGCTCTAAAGTTGTTTCTTATGTTCCTCACACCATGGTGAAAGATATCTTATCAGAGATGGAGGTGTCAAGAAAAAGATGCATATGGGTGAACAAATTGCAGGAGTATGACATGGACATCCAAACCACAAATTTGGTAAGAGGTTTGGGATTATCTAAGCTTATGGTGAGAGCAACTTGCAAAACCATTGAAGTGAATGAAATAGAAGAAGAAAGGGTGCATGTAATTGAAAATTTGGTAAGTTCTAATGGTATAAGGATATAATATTTTATCTCGACATCTATGCTCCCCTGATCATTTGAGTAAAAATAAAAAAGAGCTCTTAAGTTAGCCTCTCAAAAGTATGTCATAACTGATTTTGGGTTAGCTTGGAAGAACCCAGAGGGAGTGCTCTTGAGATGCATAATTAAGATGAAGCCCCAAAGATAATTGCAAATCTCCATGGAGGATTTTGTGGGGGAAATTTTTCTGGAAGAGTTACAACACACAAGATCTTGAGGGCTGGTTATTGGTGGCCAACTCTCTTCAAAGATACAACTCTATTGGTAAGAAGATGTGAAAGTTGTCAGTGTTTTTCTAGAAGAATGAAAGCTTTAGGATCCCTTCCTTTGCAGCCTATATCAATTGAAGCTCATTTCAAATAATGGGGAATGGAATTCATTGGTGAGATTTCAGACCCTTCCAGTGCTGGCCATAAGTGGATTCTTGTAGCCACTGACTACTTTACTAAGTGGGTGGAAGCAATCCCCACTAAGAAAGCAACACACCAAGTTGTCATGGAATTCATGCTGAATCATATCATAACTAGATTTGGAGTGCCAGTCAAGATTGTTGCTGATAATGCTATGTGTTTCAGAGCTAAACCTTTGGTGGTAATGTGCAAAGAGTATGGGATCAATCACACATATGCTTCTAACTACAACCCCTAAGGAAATGGACAAGCTTAGTACAACAATAAGAATTTTTGAAGATCATTAGAGAACCTTGGAGCTGAACAAGAAGAAGTGGGGTGAGAAACTAAAATTTTCTGTTTGGGCTGATAGGATCACTTCCAAAAGAGCTACTGGAAAAATCCATTTGAGTTGGTATATGGAACACAAGATTTTCGCTGCCCCTACATTTGCAATTGTCTTCATTTCAGTTTGTTCAACAACTTGAAGATCAAGAATTCAGCCCATATGAAGCTCGAATCAATCAGATTGTTGAGCTAGATGAAGAAAGAAGGGCATCCCACCAAAGGCATGTAAATTTTAGAGAAAAGTTGAAGAAGTTATTTGATAAGAAGGTAACTCCAAGGGATTTTAATGTTGGAGATCTTGTGCTATTGTGGGATAGCAAGGCATGAAGATAAGGGAAAACATGGTAAATTTGATGCATTGTGGATGGGCCCTTATTCCATTGACATTCAAATTGGTGAACATACCTTCTTCTTGAAAGACTTAGATGGGGAATTACTCGAATTTCCTATTAATGGAAAACATTTGAAAAATTTCCTTGATTGATTTTCTAGAATCAAGGTATGCACCATTGTATAGTGTATAGTTCTTTGGTTTCTTTCTATTTTTGTGCTTTTGTTCATTCTGGTCCTTGGTGACCTGGTTTTGCTGGTTTCTCGGTTTGTTTTGGAGGTTGGTTCTAGTTTTCTACTCGCATGCCGACTCCATTACCCAATGGGTCTTTTTGGCACTTGGTCTACTTTTGTTCTTGTGGCACTCGTTGGGAGTGCCCATCCTCGAGAAGGAGCCGATGTTGGTGCCCATTTTGATCTTACACCATTTTGCCCTAATTTTTCCTTTGATCTACATGTTGTGAAATGTTTTATCTCTTGAAATGGATGATCTAAAGTTTTACCTCCATTTGAGTGCCTTGATTGTTGCAAAATCATTTTTCATGCCCCATTTTGAAGAAATCTCCAAGTTTTCCCTATTTTTTCCCTAATTTCTTCAAATCCGTGGGCTCTGCCATTTTTTTCCTATTTTTCCCAATCATGGAAGCTCAAAAATGATCGATTTATACTTATATGCCTTTGAAAATCTAAATCCATGGTCGTAAATATGCTTGGAGCCTGATTTCATGTAAAAATTTGTCATCCTTAGCAAAAATTATATTTTGGGCACGCTAATTGGAAAATTTCTATGTTTTTGATGGTTTGATGGGCGTCTTTTACCCGTTAAATTATTCCTCAGCATTCGGTGGTTACTTGGCCTCTTCTGATTGGTTAAGGGATGGCGTAACAAATGTTTTAACTTATCATTTTTTGCTTTTTTACAAAAGGGTGAAATTGGTCCCATGGCTCCATGATGTTTTGATTGGTTCTAATGATGATTACGTGTCTTCTTTTGATTGGATGCAGGAGCAATGGATTTGTTTTTTGGACTTAATTGTTCTTTGGCTATTTTGGAAAAAAAAATTAATTTTCCCCGTGGCCCCACCAAGTTCTTATTAAGAATTCAAAGTGGGAGAAAATTTCTTATTTTTTCCCGAAAATGTACACGTGTCGCATGTTGAGCGATTGTGGAGTAACATGTCTTTTTGTGCTCTAAGGAATTTTGGAAAAGGGAGTTAAAATGAGAAAAATTCCTAAGGCCCGCATGGAGGAAATGTGGCGGCTCCGAATCAAATATGGAATTATGGGTTGTCGGTTACTTTAAATTTTTTTGGCTTTGTTTTGTGAAAGGGATAAAGTTTTAAAGTTAACCGCGCTCCAAAGAGGCTCTGAGGTGGACACGTGTCATGTTTACATCAAAGGTGGGAAGGAAGGCTGACAGAGGGCTTATAATTTTTTTCCTTTTTTGGTAAAAGGAGAAAAAGTTGTAGAAAATCCCACGCTTCCGCTTTGGGGAAATTTTTATGTGGGTCAACTTTGAAAATAAAAAAATGGAAAAACATGAAAACATGTTTTTTACATGCTATATGCAAATTGTTTCCCAAACCCCAAACCCAAAACTAGCCAGTATTTCAGTTTTTCGAACTCATGAGCATCGAACATGACTTGCAAAAAGCATGCTACATGTCGATTGACTTCAAACCCGAAACCTGATATGTCCCTTTGTGTTGGGTTTTGAAACCTTAGAACACCCAAACATCTCATGTTTCATGTCATCTATTTCCCAAAACCCGAAACCCGAATTGATAGCTAATCCTTTGTATCGGGTTTTGGGCACTCCAAGCATGATGACATGGCATTAACTCTGAGTTGTCGGGTAGTTGGCACACGTGTCATGTGAAGTGTAATAAATGTAGGGGTTTTTATAAATAGTTGGATTTACACGTCATTTTTATCTATTGTACTTTTGGTTGCGTGGATTTTCTCATGCATGCTCTCTCAACCTTCGAACCGATTTGATTTCGTGCTCGATTGCATGATTCATTTTCATTTTTATTATTTTTCAATTTACTTGAAGGTATTTTCTTTTCCCTCTTTCTTGTGAGGTTTTTTGAATATGTTTTTGAGATGTTCTTTTGATGTTCTCCTTCCTTTCCTACTTTTTCTTCTAGGTTTAGGGTTTTAGGTTTTCTTTCTTTTTTGGGTTGTATTCCAATAAAATTATTGATTAAGAGTTCACCCTTAGGGTGTTTTCCTATTTATCCTTGGAATATACCTTTTTGTGTTTTAAAGAAAAGGAGAAGAATACAAAGTCCTAAATGTGAAATGGCGTCCAAAGATTGATTCATGTCTTGACATCT
Organism: Taxus wallichiana var. yunnanensis; assembly: GCA_018340775.1. Lineage (NCBI taxonomy): Eukaryota > Viridiplantae > Streptophyta > Pinopsida > Cupressales > Taxaceae > Taxus > Taxus wallichiana. Next base: position 460,615,798 of record CM031241.1, read on the forward strand.
CAAAAACCCAATCCCTTATTTTGGGTTTTGTAGGGTGTTTTACAATCTCCAAGTTCCACAGTGTTTCAGGATTTTCTAAGTGCCGGACATCAACATCATCATCATTTCTGTGTTTTTTTGAGTGTTCGAACATCTTCATCATCCTTGTGTCTTGGGTCTTATCACAGTGCTCAATCTCTTGATTCTCGTAGTGTATTGGGTTTACAGTGTCCACACTACTACTAAGTTCTGACACTCTCTCTAGTGTGTCGGGTTTTGTGAAGTGTCTGACAAGACCTAAGTTTCGACACTCTTCTAGTGTGTCGGGTTTCATCAGGTGCTTTACAAGTCCTAAAATCTAGATAGTGTGGCGGGTCTGATGGGGTTGCTCAACAAGCTTCCAAGTCCGATTGCTCAAATAAGAGTTGTCTAGGCATTCTTTCTTCAGGATTTCTCATGTCGATCCTGGATCATCTAAAGACAAGTCAGATAGGTCGGGAAGATGAAATACAAGTATCGGAAGATGGAATCCCCCTCCTATATAGATTGCAATTATGACATCTGAGATATGGAACTCGGTAACATTGACATGGAGGATTTTTGGAACAGAACCAAGGATTCTTCTCAGAGTCCCTGGATGAAGTCAATAACCAACAGTGGCCTCCCTCTTGCAGCAGGATTCCCAATGTCTACTCAATGCCCTGAGTTCATTTTGGCATGTGCTTCCCATTATGACTCGGACTCTCGCTCAGTGAAAAATCAAGCAAGGAGAAGTCATAGTGAAGTTGGACGGGGGTTATTTTGATGACCTCTTAAGATTACCCAACTTTCAGGAATATGTTGACGTAGATCTTAAGTCAGCACAAAAATCCTGGGACAAAGATCAAGAAGACTGCATCAGGCATGTGAATAGAAAGTTCTTGATCAAGGCCAAGCCCGGTCATCTCAAGGTTTCCCAAGTTTGTCCCCAGGAGTGATTTCATCCTTGAAATCAGTGACATCATCACCTTGCTAAGTCGAGTATTTGGACTCCCTGAGTCAAGGGACTTCCAAGGATGGATGTATCAATTCATGGTTATTATGAAGAAGAATGAACAAGGGATCGATTGGAGCAGTCTCATAAGTGATGAGATTGATTCCCAGATGAAGAAAGTCTTGACTACGGGAAAATTCTATATGTCATCGTATGTCACCTATGCAGCAAATGGCATGAGAAATTATCCAGGATTGGATGCAAAAGGAGATAGGGCTATAAACACATATATCGGTACCTCCCTCAGCTGACAATGAAAGGTTCCAAGATCAGTTTAGAAGAGTGAACGATGCTTTCTTTTATGAAAATATCTGCAGGATGAACCCTGATCTAAGGAAAAGAAGAGTCTCTGATGAAGCATGGGCCGAAGTATCAAAATGGGGTTGTATCTTCTTGCAGTTCAAGAAGTTCACATACCTTCGGGTGGTCATGTATCCAGTGATCCTTTCCGATTGCCCAGATTCCCAGGTGATAAGTTGATCTTAATGGAGTTGGTAAGACAATTGTTGGATTTCCACAAATTCCAACAAAGCAAACACAAGGCTGCCATATCCTTCCCCATTTCCATTGGAAGATACACGTGCTCGATGGTGGTCAAAGCTAAGAATGTAGTGCATGAGCTTTAGGACAAATTGAAGAAGCACATGAAGCACATAGAGATGGATTTGATTTCCGAGGAGTCCTTAAGTCATACGGGACTTTATATCTACATGTTCCCAACATAGAAGATATTTGGGTTGATCTTCGAGATGAAGTTTCCATCCAAAGAAAGGAAATAATAGCAGGTTGACAATTGAAGAAATCCAGATGTTGGATTTATCTAACATCCCAAAGGCACTAAAGACAATGAGAGTGTCCTTGATGCCTCGTATGATGGGTTGAATGAAGATCAATATGTATTCCCGGCCATTGATTGGTCCATTCTGAGAAAGCTTCTATCACGGGAAGAGCTACTCAAATTCTTGCCCATACTAAGGCGTGGCTCATTTCTTGGGAATGAGTTATAAAGAAGGGAGTTTTGCAAAGCTAGATGCTTTGGAAGAGGGACCCTCAAAAGGAAAAAAGGAAAAGGATAAGAACCCTTCCAAAAGGCCAATGAAGGTTAAGTTTGTAAGAAAGGGAGAAGATCAAGTAACTACACCAGTGGCCACTCTCCCACAAATAGTTGAGGTTCTTGATTCACCTCCACAACCAAAACAAGGGAATCTTCCTTCAAGAGAAGAGATTATTCAACCTTCCATTCCTCCTTTGGTAGATAGTTCATCAGAGGTAAGTCTTCCTCCCACTTCTCAAGCTCTAATTCCAGAATCCTTGCCTCCTCCCATTCAACCATCCTTGCCTCCTCCCATTCAACCTTCCTTGCCTCAGATTTCTTCACCAAGTTCCTCAGCCATGGCTAGTATCTTCTCTGGCCTCTCACCTCTTCCCACTGGACCCCAATTAACCATGGACATGCCTCCTCCTACTGCACCTTTATTCCCTAAATCCACTACCATGGGTGCTACACTTACGGTGGTTACCACTCCACAAGCTAATCCTCCTCCACCTGAAGATGTGACCATAACACCTGTAATGGGAGCAACTTCTTCCAATACACCTCAATGGTTGGTAGATCAGACTCCGAGGAAGAGGAAGGTAGTTGTTCCATTACCAGCCTTTGATTTCAGTTCCCTCAAGGTCACTCCCACTAAGTCGGCCAAGAAACCCAAAACAGTCTCAAGGATTTCAGTGGATGCCTCAGGGCATAAATTTGTAGAGATTGCTACTCCCACGTGGTGATAAAACTAAGGATGACATAATGGTCACAGATTATCAAATCACAAGGGTGGCTCTAGGGAAAGTAACAATAGAGGGAGCACAACAGGATGCACAAGATGCCATGAATGTGTTGTGCTAGAAGTTGAGGGAAACTAAGGCAAACAGAGATGAGTTAAAAGAGAAAGTACAACTAGCTAACAGAAGTGCTACTCAAGCTCTCAAAGCCTCTGAGTCAACACCATCATCCTCTACTCCTATCGGGTTTGATTTCTCATCGGTACCCATGATCGAGAAGATTAATGAAAAGGGGAGAATGGTCGATGAATGGACCCAAAGGCTGCTCCTGCAAGGAAAAGAAGTCATCAAGATACTTGTGGAAGTCTACCAATCCTTAGAGGATATAAAGAAAGATGGAGAGAAAATGGATGATGAGTTTTCAGCAGAAATCGGGAACCTAGAGTTGACTTTCGAAGCTCTCCAAACACTGAAACAGGTTCCATCCCACATCTTGGTCAAAGAAGGCATCATTCCACATGGGGATAAACATTTTCAGCTAACTAAAGCCATCAGATTCAGAATAAAGATTCTCAATGAAGCTTGCAGAAAATTGAGAGAATCAAGAGATCAATTGGTCGATGGTAAGAATGACTTAGAAGAAGAGCTAGTCAAATCTGTGCTAAAGTGTTGAGTGAAAGCTCGGGTATCCTACCTGTTGATGATCTTTACAAACAGATCCAAGAATCAATTCAACATGAACCAACTTATGGATTCGGCATGGAAATCATTGACATGGTTTGTGAAAATTGAACATTCTTTGGAGACCCGAGGAAACTCAACAAGAGATTGAAAAAGCTTCCTGGCAATGCTAGTGATACTCAAGAAACATGTGAAGTTCTAAGTGATCATTCCACCATGCTTGATGAGAATGAGATGCAGGGTATAATCCAAAAATTCCAAGAATTTTGGGACAAGCAGGCTTTGTTGGAGGAAGATAAAGATGATGATACAAAATAAGCACAATGTGACATGTCATTTCAATCTTGAAATCGACATGTCTTTTTCATTTTTTTTTCACATAGGAAGCAAATTTTGACTTGGTCTCCTACGTGAGAGTCAAGCAAAATAGGACTCTCTTTTAAAAGACTATTTTCTAGGATTTATCCTATTTTCTCTCAACTCCTTTTATTATAAATAAGGGATGCTTATGCATTCCAAAGGGTTGAGATTTTTGGAATATTGAGAACTATTGTGAAGAAGAAAAACTTTGTGTTTTCTTTTAATCATTTGAGGAATAGAAATCGATGCTATTTTTTGCAAACTTTGTGTTGTGAGATTCATCTCTCTTAAGATATTGTTCTTATGTTCAGGATCTTAAGCTATTCTTTGTTTAGCATTCTCAATCATTTTAATTGTTTCAAACATTACATTACATTTGTTATCTAGAACTCGTATGATTATTTCGTGATCTGTGTTTTCTCAAAGAAAATATGTTCCCATCATTTCCTTTCCATTGTGTTTTTCCTTTTAATTCCCTCCATTCCATTTTGAAAACAACAACATCTTTACCTATTGTGGATATGGATTTTGGGATTCTATCCCAACCCCAATGGTTAGATTAGTGTGAATACTATACATATTATTTTTGTTGTGTTTTAGATTAGTAATAAACAGGTAGCCTCACCTATCTTTGAGGAGGGATTTAATCCCATGCACTTGTGGTTGAACCTCATATTTTGGCGTGACAAAATATCCAACCAACAGTTTTGGTGACTCCACTGGGGAAATACGGATTGATAAGACTAAGCTTATCCTTTTGGTGTCTGGCGACTCCGTATTTGCCTTATTTTCAAGAAGATCCATTTTCCAGTTCAAGCTGGCTAGGAAGATCTTCACTCGGTTAAGCCGAGCCAAGGGTGAAACTGATCCATTCTTTGATCTACTTCAACAACATAATTTTAGGCTTTCACCCAACAGTGTTGCATCTAGCCGGGCAAAGAAGTTCTTCACCCATCCGAAGAATCAATTCCTCAAGAACAAGAAGTCTCTGTAACTTGTCATGCATTATTCTTGTTGGATATTCATATTCCTATCACACTTCATTTAGAAGAATGGTAACACAACCTGTGCCTTGGGGCGCAGCTATTGGTCCTCTTTCCCTTACTCCACCATTGCATGACCTACCTCATGGATCATGGAAGAATATTCCTAAGTTCAACGGTGATGGAAAACAACATCCTGATGAACACATTGCCTCATTCTTTGTTGCATGTGGTGTTCTTGGGGTTTCTCATGAAGATGTCTCTGTTCGACTCTTCATTGAAACATTACATGGCGTAGCAGTGGAATGGTTTATCATCTCCCAAATGCATGCATTACCAACTAGGCTACCATGAGATCTGTATTTGAAGCAAGGTTCAAACCAGCTGAAGATTCTCATGCCTTGTTAGCACAACTTACCCACATGAAGAAGGAGTCTTACGAACCCATGCGGGACTTCATAGCCAAATTCAACAAGCTGATTCACAAGATTCCAGATCGTCGTTGTTCCTACTCTTGAGAATCAAAAATGTTTCTTCATCAACGCTCAACCTCCGGATGTGAGCTTCTTGTTAAGAAGATCTGTTATCCCCGATTTGGCCACCACTCAAGCTACGGCCACCGAAATAGAAGATGATCTTATTCTGGCCGAAAAGATCAGAAAAGAATCATCCAAGCCTAAAAATCAGAGTTCTTCTCAAATTACTACTGATCCATGATTCAGAAGATGGCTAATGACTTGATCACTTTGAAAAATCAAATGTCTCAATAGGTGAGCAACGTTCCGTATCGGGATATTCCTAGATGAAATTTCAATAATACTAATGGTGCTCCCATAAGAGATAGACCACGGTTGATTGCTGCTCAACCAAGACTAGCTATTGAAGCTCCTCCTATTAATGCTATAGTAGAGATAGTCAAGAAGAGGAAGAACTAAAAGAACAAGATTCTCATGAAGCTTTTGAAGCTTCGGGATATGCTGATGAGTCCTATGATGATTCAGTTGGTGACTCCAGCATTGGGTATTTGGAATACGAGGAAGATGGATGTGAACATGATGGTCAGTCATTTGTGGTCTTTACTCGATCCCAATCTCAGAATCCTAGAAAACTAGTTGAAGGCTCTAAGGAGAAGAATAAAGAAGCTCCCATGGTCATGGCCAAGAGAGGCTCTCCTATCTCAACACAAACTAAAAGGAGACAACTAAAAAGGTAACAACTTCTTCTTATTCTCCTTCTCCTGCTCCCAAGACTAGTACCTTAGCTCAAACCAATATAACCAAAATTGAGCCTACCATCATTCCTTCATATACTACTTTTGACATTATTGACCATGCAAAAAGAACTAAGATCCAAATGTCAGAAGTAGAATATCTTCAGTCAAATCCTGAGCAATTTGAAAAGCTTGCCAAATTCATTAGAAGCAAGGTTGTTGTCCCTTCATCTTCAAAAGGCATTTTTCAAGTCCTACTCAACCTTCACCTTAGACCAATATGACCTCTGTTTCTTCTTTAGGAAAGATCGAACCATTTTATTTGTCTTTACTCATAAACGGGTTCAAACTCAGCAATTGCATAATTGACTCAGGAGCTTCCGATAACGTGATGCCCACAAAAGTAGCTCATGCCCTTGGACTTACTTTAACTAAATCATATGGATGGTGTTACTCCATGGAAACCAAGCAAGTTCCTTTGATTGGTCAAATCAAGGATGCATAATTTGCATTTGTCACCTTCCCGAGAAGAGAGTAAAAATGACCATTCTGGTTGCTGATATCCCAACTACTTATGGTATTCTCTTAGGAAGAGGTTTTTGTAAAGATGTCGGAGGGAGATCAATATGGACTGGACCAAGGCTAAAATTCCAGTTAATGGAGTTCCTCGTATTCTCCATCCAGAGCCTCAAGTGAAGTATTTAGTCACTAAATCGGATGACCCCAAGGCTCAAATTCTTTTCGAAGATGCTGGCTTAGGGAATTATTTCATGACATCAGAGATACCAGCTGTGGATGTTAAGGAAGAGGATCCTAATGGTATTTGGACCCTCAAGTTTGATGGGAGCTATTCAACTACTAGATCAGGTGCCGGTGTAGTTCTTATATCTCTAGATTTTGAGATCTTTCCCTTTGCTTTCAAGTTGCAATTTGATAATACTAATAACACAGCTGAATATGAAGCTTTGTTATTAGGATTAGAAATGGCAAGACAAAAAGGAATCCAAAACCTCAAAGTTTAGGGAGATGTGGAGCTCATTGTAAATCAAGTGAAAGGGGTTTATCAAGTGAAAAATGATCACCTAAAGCATTACAGGAACAAAGTATGGGACAACATAGAATGCTTTGATGCTTTTTCTATCAAGGTAGTTTTGAGGGATTATAATGACAAAGCTGATTCATTGGCCATGTCTACATCTCTTCTCCTTCCTCATCCACAGTTCAAACAAGACACATACACCATCGAGATTGTGTACCATCCCAGTGTTCCAGATAATTCAGCACATTGGCAAGTATTCAATGATGATCAACAGGTACTGTCTTTCCTTGAAAAAGCTGATAATTTTAGTGAACTATATTTTGAAGGATCAGAATCAGCTTTCCACGAATCTATTTCAAGTTCATATCAAGAGATTGATGGTGAGTTCATTCAGCTAAAAGGCAAACAAGATTCCCAAGGGATTGGTTTCTCTGGAAGGTTTGTTTGACAAGCATGACCGGTTTATTCGGGTAAAAGGCAAGCTGAAGGTGCTTCCTCGTCAGAGGTAGATCAAGTTAACCTAGGTTCCATGATCAACCATGATGGTAAACATCGGTAAATGTTATTCACCGGAGGAAAAATAAATATTCTCTTCACTCTTGAAGAGATATATGGACATCCTAGCATGGTCATACGTGGATCTAAAGTCTTTCAAGCCCAAGGATGTGCAACATAGCATTCCTTTGAAGCTTGAAGTTAAACCCCACAGGTAGAAGTAGAGACATTACAACCCCAAGATCTCAGGGACTATTCTTGCTAGAAATTTAGAAAATGTTAGATGCAAGGATTATCTTTCTGATCCATCATTCCACCTGGGTTGCGAACATTGTCCCTATGAGAAAGAAGAATGGTGAAATCCATGGATTTGTGTTGACTTCTAGAATCTCAACTAGTCTTCATTAAAGGACAATTATCCATTGCCCATCATGGACCAGGTATTACAGATGGTCACTGGGGTAGAAATGTTATCCATGCTTGATGGATTTTTAGGGATATAATCAGGTTGAGGTAGGCTCTTTGAAGATCAACATAAAACAACGTTCACCACTCCATGGGAACCTTTGCTTACAGGAGGATGCCTTTTGGTTTGATCAATGTCAGGGCCACATTTCAAGAGAGCTATGGACTTAGCTTTCAGATATTTAATGGGCAAGGTCATAGTTGTGTATTTGGATGACTTGACGGTCTTCTCTAAAAAATGAAGTGATCATTATGATCACCTGGAATAGGTACTCTTAAGGTGTAGGCGTCATGGGATTTCATTAAATCCTAAAAATTCCATGTTTGGAGTGATAGAAGGAAAGTTTTTGGGTCATATTGTGACTAGAGAAGGAACCAAGATCGACCCAGAGAGGGTGAAGGCCATTCAAATCCTTACCCTACCCACAAGCAAAACTGGGGTGCACTCCTTTTTGGGAAGGTTAATTTCCTAAGAAGATTTGTACCTGATTTTGCTGATAAAACCAAGGATATCCTTGGGATGATGAAAGGAAAACTCCATTTTGATGGAGCACTAAAGGGAAGCTTGCTTTCAAGAAGTCAAAAAGGTAATTGCACATGCCCCCATTCTAGTATGTCTAGACTTCAAGAAATATTTCATCATGTACAGCTATGCTTCCGCTCATACAGTATCAACCATCTTGATGCAGGAAAATGAAGAAGGAATTGAAGCTCCCATCACTTTCATGAGCTTCCCATTGAAAGAACATGAATTGAAAATGTCACAAATTGAAAAGCATGCTTATGCGGTGGTGAGAGTAGTGAAACATTTCAGGTATTACGTGTTGAGTTCTCATACCCTCATTCTCATTCCTGATACTGCAGTTAAATCCATTTTGACTCAACAAGAGTTGGGTAGTCAATGGGGTAACTGGATAGCTAAAGTCCAAGAGTATGACTTGGACATCAGACCTACCAAGTTGGTATGAGGAAGGGGCATGTGCCAATTGATTGTAGAAAATAATGCTTGAGACAGAATGTGAAAAAACTAAGATACCTCTTCAAATTGCCCATGGTGCTTTTTGTGAGCACAACCGATGAATGGTACACAGATATTGCTTTCTTTCTAACTTATGGTGAATGCCCCCACATTTAAGCCAAAAGGAGAAGAGGATAGTTAAGTTAAGATCCACAAGATACATTTTGTGGGATAATGGAATGTACAAGAAAGGTATTGATGGTGTATTCCTGCGTTGTGTTGATAAGTCACAGCAGGTGAGGTTGCTAGAGTCCTTCCATAATCTAGCATGCGGAGGACATTTCTCCTCCTCCATGATAGCTTATAAGATCCTACGGGCTAGGTACTATTGGCCTACTCTCTTTCGAGACTCAATAGAATGGGTGTCCAAATGTGAAGCTTGTCAACATTTTTTGGTCACCCTAAGTTAGCAGCTCTTCCCTGAAGCTTGTGGTGATTGAAGAACCTTTTCACCGGGGGAATTGATTTCATTGGAGTATTGAATCCTTCCTCTAGTGTGGGACACAACTACGTGCTCACTACCACAGAATATTTCACCAAGTGGGTGGAAGTTGCACCCATCAAGCAAGCAACCTCTGAAGTTGTCTGCAACTTCCTCAAAGAAAATATAATTGTCAGATTTGGCATGCCTCACAAGATTTTGCTGAAAATGCCTCCAATTTCTCATCCCATGAGTTGAGAATTTTGTTATGGATTTGGGATCACGTTGGCTCATTCATCCGATTACTACCCTCAAGGCAATGGCCAAGCTGAATCGAAGCAACAAAAACCTGGTGACCATAATCAGAAAGTTGGTTGATGAGAATCAAAGGACATGGCACAAAGCATTATATGATGCATTGTGGGCTGATCGGATTACTCCTAAATGAGCTATTGGGATGTCTCCATTCTAGGTGTTGTATGGGATTAATGCTGAGATACCTATCTCTATGGAATTACCAGCCTTACAGTTGGCTAAAGCAATTGAGGATGAAACTTTTCAAAGTTCTATCGAGAAAAGGATAATGTACCTAGCTAGGCTAGAAGAAGAATGGAGAAAGGTGGTGGATCACATCACAGACCATCAGATCAAAGTCAAAAGAATATTTGACAAGAAATCAAAGCAACGTGATTTCCAAGTTGAGAGATCTAGTACTCCTTTGGGATAAGAGAAGAGAGCAGAAAGGGATGCATGGAAAGTTTGATTCTTTATGGAAAGGACCTTTCAAAATACATCAATTGAATGGTGAAAATAGCTTTTGTCTATCATACCTTGATGGAGAGTTTCTCCTCTACCTTTTAGTGGTCAACATCTGAAGTTGTTCCATCAGTAATGCAAGATGCTCTCTTGCATTGTACATAATTTGTTCTCTGTCGTGTGTTTGCTTTTTGTTTTCTTTATTTCTTTGTTTGTTTTTGGTTTTCTTCTTTCTTCAGACTCCGTAGCCCAATGGATAAAACCAAAGATTCTAAGTTCTCTTCCTTTGATGTCACTAAGAAAGTCCCAATCAGCTAATCATATCTCATTTTAGTGATTCCAAAAATTAAGATAACCCTATCTCCTATTTTAGTGATTTTCAAGTTTTTGGGTTTCAACACATGAAAATGTAATGATAACCAAAACCCGAAATTTTTTCAGATTTTCGCAATGAGCATCTCATGACTAAAATGCCCTTTCGTGAGTTCACGACAAAATGATTAATCCTACGGGTTTTGAAGTTGATTTTGCAATGGCCTCTTTTAGACATGAAAACATTGATTTTTTACATGCTTTGTGTCTTGTGTTTTTCGAAACCCAAAACCTTCATATAGAGTTAATTGGGTTTTCGGACCTCCGCACATCGGAACATGTCTTATTCAAAACATGTTTTGTGTCACCTATTCCCGATACCCAAAGTCCGATTTAGTCCTTTTATCGGGTTTTCGGAATGTGAACCATCTAAATCTCATGCTCTATGTGTCTTGTGTTTCCCGAAACTCCTAAACTGGAATTGCTCTAAGCTCCTTTGTGTCGGGTTTCACCTCTCTTCATGATGCTTGACATGGCATTTATCTTGATTTTCGGTGAGTTGGCATGTGCATGTCAGCTGAAGTGTATTAATTACAAATTTTCTTATAAATATGGATTTCCACGTCATTTTACCCATTACAATTTTTTTAACTCGTGGATTTTCGTACATGCTCTTCCAATCTCAAACCAAAGCTCACTTGTGCCCAATTGAATCGCCTATTTTCGATCTTCCCTTTCTCTGGTTGAAGGTATTTCTCTCTCCATTCTTTGTTCTTAGTTTTTATGGATTGATTGCGTGTGGATTCTTCTCAATTTCTTGCTACGGGTTTTGAAGGATTTTTATTCTTCTTCTTTCTGGTGTTGTTTTCAAACGGGGTTTAGGTTTTAGGGTCTATCTCTTCGAAATTACCACTTGGTGCTATTTCCTCAAAGTTTTATTATGTGCCTGGTACATGAATGGTTAAAAGGAGATTGCATGTTTGAAATTCAACAAAAAACCTGTTTTTCTCTTCTCGGGTTTTGAAGGCTGTTGTGCAGTGTCAAGACCCAAAGTATATTGAAGGTTTGGCGTGCTGATGTACTTTCAGAGTTTCCGACATCAACACAAGTGTCGGGCTTTCTTCTTTCCGATATTATCGAGCAGTGTCGGGCTTTCCCAAAGTTCCGACATTATCAAACGTGTCGGGTTTTCTAGAGTTTCCGACATTTTCAAAAGTCTTGACTTTCCAAAGTTTCGACATTCTCGGTGCATCGGGTTTTGAAGGATTTCCCAAGACATCCTCCTAACTTGATGTCGAACTCTTCCATTCTTCCGGCATATCCAGCAGGTCGGGATTCTCACAGTGAGCAACATCTCCTGAGCTTCGAAACTTTCTTCCTTCAACATCCTTCATGTCGGACCCTGGTCCATCTCAGGAAAAGACCGAGAAGACAGGAAGAATGAAATACAAGTTTAAAAAGGTGGAGTCTCCATCGTATATTGATTGCAACTACGACATCTGAGACACCGAACTCGGAAATATAGATATTGAAGATTTCTGGAGTAGGGTGAGGAGTTCCTCCCAAACTCCATGGATGAAATCTATAGCCGATAATGGCTTACCTCTCGCAGCAGAGTTTTCCCATGTCCGCTCGGTGTCCAATTCATCTTGGCTTGTGCATCTAGTTATGAGTCGGCTTCTCATTATGAGAAGTCAATCAAAGTGAAGTAGTGATCAAATTGGATGGAGGTTATTTTGATGACCTCCTCAAATTGCCTAATTTTGAAGAGTATGGAGAGTTGGACATCAAGTCAGCTCAGAAATCCTGGGACAACGATCAGGAAGACTGCATCAAGCATGTAAACAAGAAGTTCCTGATCAAGGCCAAACCAGCTGTCTCCAGATTTCCAAGGCTTATCCCCAGGAGTGATTTCATCCAAGAAATCAATGACATCATTACTCTGCTGAGTCGGAGGTTTTGGTTTGCCCGAATCGAATGTATTCCAAGGATGGATGTATCAATTCATGATCACCATCAAGAAGAATCAGCAAGGGATTGATTGGGGCACTCTCATTATATTTATGCCAAACGTCTGTGCCAAAAGTTGAAAGAAACAAAAGACAACAGAGATGAGCTTAAGAGAAAAGTGGAGTAGTTGACAGAGGTTTTGCTTAAACTCTCAAAACCCCTTGAATCCATACCATCTTCTTCTGTCTCTGTCGGATTCGATTTCTCATCGGTGCCTACAATTGAAAAGATTGCTAAAAAAGGAAGGGTGGTTGATGAATGGATCCAAAGGTTGCTCCAATAAAAATTGAAGGAAGTAATTCAAGACGTGGTGAAAGTTCATCAGTCTTTGGGGGACATTCAGAAGGATGGAGAGAAGATGGATGATGAATTCACTCAAGAAATTGGACATCTTGATTTGACTTTTGAAGCTCTCCAGGTGTTAAAGCAAATACCAGCACATCTCTTGGTAGAAGAAGGTATTCTCCCACATACGGATAAGCATTTCCAGCTGACCAAGGCCATCGTGAGTTCGAGTAAAAATTCTCAATGAAGCTCACGTAAGTTGAGAGAATCAAGGATAAATTGATTGATGGGAAAAGTGATCCAAAGAAGAATTGCTGAAGATTTGTCCAAAGGTGTCAGTTGGGAACTCAGGTATCCTATCAGCAGATGATCTCTTCAAACAAATCCAAGAGTCTGTTCAGCATGAACCAATACACGGATTTGGCCTTGAGATCATTGATCGGTTTGTAAGGGTTGAACATACTTTGGAGGCCTTAAGAAAGCTCAGCAAAGGATTGAAAAAGCTTCCCGGCAATGCCAGCGATATTCATGAGACCTGCGAAATTTGGAATGATCATTCCACTGCGCCTGATGAGAACGAAATGCAAGGCATAATTCGGAAGTTCCAGGGAATTTCAAAGCAAATACTAGACTCGGTCACTGAGGAAGAAAAAGAGGAAGGAGCAAAGGATGATGATTCGTTAAGTCCCAATGTTTCATGTCATTTCAATCTTGAAATTGACATGTCTTTTTCATTTCTGTTTCGTCACATTTTTGAATCATATTTTGACTTGATCTCTGCGTGAGAATCAAGCGAAATGCAGGAACTCTTGTTAAAAACGCTATTTTTAGGATTCATCATTTTATCTCTACTTCTTTTATTATAAATAAGGGATGCTTATGCATTCCAAAAGGTCGAGATTTTCTAGAATATTTAGGGGCTATTGGAAGAAGAAAAACTTTGTGTTTCTTCAATCATTTTGAAGAATAGGAGTTGATATTATTTTTGCAGACTTTGTGTTGTGGAATATATCTTACTTAAGACAAATTGTTCTTATGTTCATGATCTTAAGCTATTCTTTTTCGTATAGCATCTTAGTCTTTCTAATTATTTTGGACATTATATTTATGATCTAAAGCTCGTATGATTATTTCGTGCTCAGTTTTTTCTCGAAAGAAAATACGTTTCTCCCATTTCCTTTCTATTGTGCTTCTTTCATTATAAATCTCTAACCACTTCATTTACGAAAGAAATATCCTTGAATCATGTGAATGTGGATTTTCGGGATTCCATCCCAACCCCAATGGTTAGATTAGTGTGAATACTCGTATATTGTTTTTACTTGTGTTTTAGATTAGTAATAAGCAGGCAGCCTCACCTGTCTTTGAGGAGGGATTTAATCCCATATACTATGGTTGAACCTCATATTTTGGTTTGACAAAATATCCAACCAACAAAACCTGCTATGTCCCTTTGTGTCTCGGTTTTTCAGGAACCTTAGAACACCCAAAGATATCATGTTTCATGTCATCTATTTCCCGAAACCCAAAACCCAAATTGATAGCTAATCCTTTGTATCGAGTTTTCGGGCACTCCAAGCATGATGACATGGCATTAACTCTGAGTTGTTAGGTAGTTGGCACACGTGTCATGTGAAGTGTAATAAATGCTATAGTTTTATAAATAGTTGGATTTACACATCATTTTTATCTATTGACTTTTGCTTGCATGGATTTTCTTGTGCATGCTCTCTCAACCTTCGAACCCGATTTGATTTCGTGCTCGATTACGTGATTCATTTTTTATTTTTCAAATTTGCTGAAGGTATTTTCTTGGCCTCTAATTTGAGGTTTGTTGAATATGTTTTTAAGATGTTCTTTGTGACGTTCTCCTTCCTTTCTTGCTTTTCTTCTAGGTTTAGGGTTTTAGGTTTTCTTTTTCTTTTTGGGTTGTATTCCAATGAAATTATTGATTGAGAGTTCACGCTTAAGATGTTTTCCTATTCCATACCTTGGAATATCACTTTTTGTGTTTTAAAGAAAAGGAGAAGAATACAAAGTCCTAATCTGTTGAAATGGCGGAAACATTACATGTCTTGACATCTTAAAAACCCAATCCCTTATTTCAGGTTTTGCAGGGTGTTTTACAATCTCCAAGTTCCGCAGTTGTTTCGAGGATTTTCTAAGTGTCGACATCCAACATCATCCGACATCCAATTTCCAGTGTGTCGGGTCTTGCGAGGTGCTCAACATCTTCCGATTCCCACAGTGTATTGTGTTAGGCCTCATAAGTGTCCAACACTCTACTAAGTTCCGACACTCTCTCCAACATACATTCTAGTGTGTCGGGTTTCATTAGGTGCTTTACAAGTCCTAAAATCTGGATAGTGTGGCGGGTCTGTGGGGTTTCTCAACAAGCTTCCAAGTCCGATTTCTCAGATAAGAGTTTTCTAGGCATTCTTTCTTCAGGATTTCTCATTTCTTATCCTAGATCATCTAAAGACAAGTCAGATAAGTCAGGGAAGATGAAATACAAGTATCAAAAGATGGATTCCCCCTCCTATATAGATTGCAATTATGACATCCGAGATACGGAACTTGGTAACATTGACATGGAGGATTTCTAGAATAGAACCTAGGATTCTTCTCGAGTCCTTGGATGAAGTCAATAACCAACAATGGCCTCCCTCTTGCTTTAGGATTCCCAATGTCTACTCAATGCCCTGAGTTCATTTTTGCCTGTGCTTCCCATTATGACTCGGACTCTCACTCGGTGAAAATCAAGCAGGAGAAGTCATAGTGAAGTTGGACGTGGGTTATTTTGATGACCTCTTAAGATTACCCAACTTTCGGAATATGTTGATGTAGATCTCAAGTCAAAGAAAAGCCCTGGACAAAGATGAAGAAGATCGCATTAGGCATGTGAATAGAAATTTCTTGATCAAGGCCAAGCCGGCCATCTCAAGGTTTCCCAAGTTCATCCCCAGGAGTGATTTCATCCTCGAAATCAACACATCATCACCTTGCTAAGTCGAGTATTTGGACTCCCCGAGTCAAGGGACTTCCAAGGATGGATGTATCAATTTATGGTTATTATGAAGAAGAATGAACAAGGGATCAATTAGAGCAGTCTCATAAGTGATGAGATTGATTCCTGATGAACACAGTCTTGACTATGGGAAAATTCTATATGTCATCATCGTATGTCACCTATGCAAAGAATCGGCATGAGAAATTATCCAGATTGGATGTAAAAGGAGATAGGGCTATGGAACACATATATCGTACCTCCCTCACCCAACAATGAAAGGTTCCTAAGATCAGTTCGGAAAGAGTGAAGGATGCTTTCTTTTATGAAAATATCTCGTAGAATGAACCCTAATCTAAGGAAAAGAAGAGTCTCTGATGAAGCATGGGCCAAGTATCAAAATGGGTTGTATCTTCTTGTAGTTTAAGAAGTTCACATACCTTCGGGTGGTCATGTACCTAGGTGATCCTTTCCAATTGCCCAAATTCCCAGGTGATAAGTTGATCTTAATGGAGTTAGTAAGACAATTGTTGGATTTCCACAAATTCCAACAAAGCAAACACAAGGCTACCATATCCTTCCCCATTTCCATTGGAAGATACACGTGTCGATGGTGGTCAAAGCTAAGAACATAGTGAACAAGCTTTAGGACAAATTAAGAAGCACATGAAGCACGAGATGGATTTGATTTCCGAGGAGTCCTTAAGTTTATCATATGGGACTTTATATCTACATGTTCCCATACATAGAAGATATTTGGGTTGATCTTCAAGATGAATTTTCCATCCGAAGAAAGGACAATAAAAGGTTGACAATTGAAGAAATCCAGATGCTAGATTTATTTGACATCCCAAAAGGCACTAAAGACAACGAGAGTGTCCTTGACGCCTCATAATGATGGGTTGAATGAAGATAAATATGTATTCCCGGCCATTGATTGGTCCATTGCTGAGAAAGCTTCTATCATGGGAAGAGCTACTCAAATTCTTTCCCGTACTAAGGCGTGGCTCATTTCTTAGGGAATGAGTTATAAAGAAGGGAGTTTTGCAAAGCTAGACACTTTGGAAGAGGGACCTCAAAAGGAAAAAAAGGAAAAGGATAAGAATCCTTCCAAAAGGCCAATGAAGGTTAAGTTTGTAAGAAAGGGAGAAGATCAAGTAACTACACCAAGAATGCCACTCTCCCACAAACAGTTGAGGTTCTTGATTCACCTCCACAACTAGAACAAGGGAATATTCCTTTAAGAGAAGAGATCATTCAGCCTTCCATTCCTCCTTTGGTAGACAATTCATCAGAGGTAAGTCTCCCTCCCGCTTCTCAAGCTCTAATTCCAGAATCCTTGCCTCCTCCCATTCAACCATCCTTTCTCCTCCATTCAACCTTCCTTGCCTCAGATTTCTTCACCAAGTTCCTCAGCCATGGCTAGTATCTTCTCTAGCCTCTCACCTCTTCCCACTAGGACCCCGTTAACCATGGACATGCCTCCTCCCGCTTCTACGCCTTTATTCCCCTGAATCCACTACCATGGGCGCTACACTTACGGTGGTTCCCACTCCACAAGCTAATCCTCCTCCACCTGAAGATGTGACCATAATGCCTACAATGGGAGCAAACTTCTTCCAATACGCCTCAATGGTTGGTAGATTAGAATCTGGAAGAGGAAGGTAGTTATTCCATTACCAGCCTTTGATTTTAGTTCCCTCAAGGTCACTCCCACTAAGTCGCCAAGAAACCCAAAACAGTCTCAAGGATTTCAGTGGATGCCTCAGGGCATAAATTTGCAGAGATTTCTACTCCCATAGCTGATAAAACTAAGGATGACATAATGGTCACAGATTATCAAATCACAAGGGTGGATCTAGGAAAGTAACAATAGAGGGAGCACAACAGATGCACAAGATGCCATGAATGTGTTGTCAGTGCCGTGTCGAGGGAAACTAAGGCAAATAGAGATGAGTTAAAAGAGAAAGTACAACAACTAATAGAAGTGTTACTCAAGCTCTCAAAGCCTCCCGATTCAACACCATCATCCTCTACTCCTATCGGGTTTGATTTCTCATCGGTACCCATGATCGAGAAGATTAATGAAAAGGGGAGAATGGTCGATGAATGGATCCAAAGGCTGCTCTTGCAAGGAAAATAAGTCATCGAAGATACTATGGAAGTCTACTAATCCTTAGAGGATATAAAGAAATATGGAGAGAAAATGGATGATGAGTTTTCGCTGAAATCGGGAACCTAGAGTTGACTTTTGAAGCTCTCCAAACATTGAAATAGGTTCCATCCCGCATCTTGGTCGAAGAGGGCATCATTCCACATGGGGATAAACATTTTTAGCTGACCAAAGCCATCAGATTTAGAATAAAGATTCTCAATGAAGCTTGCAAAAATTGAGAGAATCAAGAGATCAATTGGTCGATGGCAAGAACGACTTAGAAGAAGAGCTAGTCAAAATCTGTGCAAAAGTGTTGAGTGAAAGCTCGGGTATCCTACGCTTTATTGATGATCTTTACAAAAATCCAAGAATCAATTCAACATGAACCAACTTACATATTCGGCATGGAAATCATTGACAGGTTTGTAAAAATTGAACATTCTTTGGAGACCCTGAGGAAACTCAACAAGAGATTGAAAAAGCTTCCCTGGCAATGCTAGTGATACTCAGGAAACATGTGAAGTTCTAAGTGATCATTCCACCACACCTAATGAGAATGAGATGCAAGGTATAATCCAAAAATTCCAAGAATTTTGGGACAAGCAGGATTTGTTGGAGGAAGATAAAGATGATGATACAGAATAAGCACAATGCGACATGTCATTTCAATCTTGAAATCAACATGTCTTTTTCATTTTTGTTTCATCACATGGGAAGCAAATTTTGACTTGGTCTCTACGTGAGAGTCAAGAAAATAGGACTCTCTTTTAAAAGACTATTTTCTAGGATTTATCCTATTTTCTCTCAACTCCTTTTATTATAAATAAGGGATGCTTATGCATTTCAAAGGGTTGATATTTTTGGAATATTGAGAACTATTGTGAAGAAGAAAAACTTTGTGTTTTTTTAATCATTTGAGGAATAGAAATCGATGCTATTTTTTGCAAAACTTTGTGTTGTGAGATTCATCTCTCTTAAGATATTGTTCTTATGTTCGTAGGATCTTAAGCTATTCTTTGTTTAGCATTCTCAATCATTTTAATTGTTTCAAACATTACATTACATTTGTTATCTAGAACTCGTGTGATTATTTTGTGATCTCAGTGTTTGCTCGAAAGAAAATATGTTCCTGCATTTCCTTTCTATTGTATATTCTTTTCTGATCCATTCCATTTCGGAAAACAACAACCTCTTTGCATATCGTGGATATGGATTATGGGATTCTATCCCAAGCCCAATGGTTAGATTAGTGTAAATACTATACATATTATTTCTGCTGTGTTTTAGACTAGTAATAAACAGAGCCTCATCTGTCTTTGAGGAGGGATTTAATCCTATGCACTGTGTGGTTGAACATCATATTTTGACGTGAAAAAATATCCAACAAACAAGTTATCAAAGTAAGCGACCACGACAAAGAGGACTTTTGAAGCTTGCGTGGGTCAACTGCAGCCACAGAGGAAAAATGGAAATTTTTCCTTTTTGGAAATGTAAGCTAAAGTATAAAAGTGAAGCATGGCTCTGCACCGAATCGTAGAGAGACATGTGTCAAGTGCACGTCAAAAGGGGAACGTGGGCCGTCGATGAAATCTTGGAAATTTTGGTTTTTGGGTCAAAAGGATAAAGTTTAAAAGAGAGTCACGACTCCATAGAAAATCCTAAATGAACATGGGTAGGGTCAAGGTGGAAGTGTGGGCCCGTAGAGAAAATATGGAAATGTTTTTTTTTTGAAAAATAGGTATAAAGTAAAAAGAGAAGCGCAGTTTGCTAGGACCCATATTAGATGGTAAAGGCGGAAAAAGGCGGAGATGCAGGAAAATTTGGGAAATTTTATTTTTCCAAAAAGAGGGTAAAATAGTAGAATCGAGCCGTGATTCTACTAGACCCACATCGGGACACATGTCAATTTCATTTTTAATGGCGGAGGGGCGAGAAAATGTCAATTTTTTACATTTTTCCAAAAGTGATTAAATTTCAAAAACGCTCCCAAGCCCATTTCCAATCATATTTTTGCCACGTGGAGGGCTCAGATTAAAAGTTAAAGGTTAAGATCAATGGTAGCTGTGCATTTCATCATTTGGCTACCTTTGGAGCTCCAAGATATTTGGAGATGTGATTTTTGCATCAATCTTCATCATTTTTTTTTTCAAATTCATGTCATTTTGGTCTCAGTGAAGATCAATGGAATCTATTTGAATATGAGTTACTTTTGAAGTGGATTTTTCCTGCTCCAAAAAAATGTGAAATTCTAGATCCAAAAGTTGTAGAGGAAAATTTGGAAAGGGAAAAGATGAAATGATGAAAGGAAAGGGTCTTTATGCACCAAGGATGAAAAACGTGCCCCTATTGAAGTAATGATGTGGATTTTTACAATGATTCACCTTTTTGAGGCACCTGACATCTTTTGAAATGTTTTTCTGTTAAACATCCATTTCTACAAATCATGATGGAATTTTGTAACAAACTTGATGCTTGGCATATTTTTTCCTTGGGAGAGAAGGCTTGGATGTAAACAAGTTATATATAATGCATGTTTTGGATATGCAAATGGTTGGGAGTTCATTTTCACGAGATCATTTTGAGAAAAGCTCATCTTCTGAGAAACCTTTGTGAGAGACTTGGTTAATTTCTTCTGATTTAGATTTCATTCATCTTGAGTTGGTTACAAGTGTATAGCCATCAAAAATCTCTAATATTGTTTGAATAACTCTCCCCTACTGATGAATCTGATAAATTTTGAATTAACTTGTGTAAAATCTTTAGAAAATTTGTGTTTATTTCATTTCAGAATGTTTGCAAGTAGTTTTTCTTGTTCCTATTGCAATCTTGTATCAAAATCTCTTTGAATCACATAGATCTTCATCCTTCTGATAGTTTAGTGGCATCTACAATTTCATTTTTCAGAAGATCTTTCATCTAGGAATGAAATAAATGATTTAAAATCACTTTTCTTTCATCTATTGATAGATATTGTTTGTAAGCCTCTGGGTGTACCTCAGGCATGATTGATATTAGATTTTGATGTTTTATTGGGTCTTTTAACTCAAGCCTTTGTGTTAAAGTCTCAAAGATTGTGTGAAAAAGTGCAAATCTGGGCCTCCATTTGTACACCTTCTCGTAAAAGGAATGTTTTAACTATTTTGATGTTTTTTTTTGCTGATTTTTCCATCATTGTGAAGTTTCTCAAGGATCTTAAAAGTCTAATTTGTCTTGATGATCTCCCACCATAAGATTATTCAAATAACCAATACTACCCAAAACTACCCCATTTTTTCCCCTATATATCCACAAAAGAACAAGATCCATTTGCTAAAGTATGTAGAAAAGATTAGGATTCTAAATGTCTTTAGTAACCTTAGCCTTGTGTTGAAAATATCTTCATATTCTCGTAGTGAAACTCGTGAGAGTTAGATTTAGTGTGTTGATCATATTTTTTCCAAGTTTTTCCTCATAAAATTTGTGCAAGAGAAGGATTTACCAAAGTATTTTCACTAACAAAGGTTAAATAATAGGTTCTCTTACCTTGGTTGAAAGGAACAACCTAAAATAGTTAGGATAAGATCACATCCTTCAAGGTGCTACCCACTTCTCCAAATCCTAAGTGCTAGAAAGGTCAGATAAATTGCTTCCCTGGCTACAAAAATGACATACAATCATTTATCTAGCTCTAAGTGTCTCATGCAATCTTTGATGCTACTTGGCACTTTGAATGTGATTAAATTTGGGTACCAACACAGGTGATGGTGGAGCCCATTCATATTTTTGAGCGTAGGACCCTATGCCTTCGAGGTAGAGATTGATCGTGTTCGAGTCCAATAGGACATGTACGATGAGATCACTGCTACATGGGAGGATGCAACATTGTTGCGAGTCTATTTTCCACACCTATTCCAAGTGACTCCCAGGAGGAAATCATGTCTAAGGGGAGGAGGATGTAGTGCCCACTTCCCTTCGACACCTATTACTTTTGATTTCATATTGTTGGCTATACGTATGGACATTATTTTATCATTTTGACTTAGCTTGATGTTAGATGATTGAGATACTTAGATTATGGTTGAATTTTGATTTATAGTATTATGATGTGGATTATTAGAGATATGTTATATTGATGATGATTGATTATCGACATGGTTATATATTATGACATTCATGTTTTTGTTATATTGAGTAGACCTTAGTAGTTGAACTAATCTTGTGATCCTATTAATATTGATGAAATGTAGAATTGAGATGTGTTGAAATTGAAACTAGTAACGTTACTTATCTAGATGATAATTTAATTTAATTTATATATGGATGATTGTTGATTTATATTGTATATTTCATCTTTGATGTTTTGATGCGGCCACGAAGCCGAAGGAGGTATTGTATGTTTTGCAGGTAAAATATAATACAACAACCAATGGGGGATTGGAGACCAACCACATTGGAATACCAGAGGAATTCAACAAGGGTCACCATGGAAACTTTGTTTTGTTGTGTGTGTCTTGTTTGTTGTTAGGGGCTCCCCATCGGAGGGGATGGATAACCTATAAATGTTACCAAGGGGTTTATTTTTAAATGTTTATTTTTTTAAATTGTTTCTTTTATGTGATGTATTTTTCGCTTTTATTAATTAATTAATTTGTGTCTAAATTAGTAAATTAATAATGGTGCTATAATAATCATGGATGAGACAAAATAATTCATTTATTAGATTATATGGCTCTTTATTTTATGTGTTTTATGTTGAGTGCTTGAGATCTTGAGTATAGTACACTTCACCTCTTCTTGGAAATTTGGATTTGTTCTTAAGGGCTAATTTTAGAGGCTTGTGGGACAAGTTAAACTATTCTCATACCTCTTAAATTACTACACCAAAGCTAACTATGGGTTGGGGGTCAAAAATAGACCGCATTATGTGTTTGGGGAAAGCAAAAAGTAAGTTTTTATTACACTTTCTTACATGTATTTATTTTTAGTCCTTAAGGGATGTGGGTTGGAGTTGTGTGTGTAAGTAAATTGTCATTTCTTTCAATCACTTATTAATTATGATTTGGGTATGGGTTTGAATTGGGTGATGTGGAAAGGTGAATAAAGGATGTGGCATCCTACTTGGAGCCACATCATCCTCCTCCTCCTTTTTTCTATTTATTCAAAATTTTGGGAGGTATTTGGGGTTACTCACTTATTTTTGGAGCTCTCTTTTGGATGCTTGCTTGTGGAGTTTTGAAGGGTGCTTAAAAATTGCTTGGGTTGAAGATTTTGGGGACTAGATTTCAAAGAGGAGCTTTACCATGGCAAGGTAGGATCTTACTCTTTTATTTTTCCCTTGTTTCTTACATGTTATGTGTTTATGTGAAATTGTGTTCTTGTTTGAAGTGTTGGGTAGAATGTTGACCTTAGGTTGTGTTGAGATTTGGATATGGGGATGAAATAATGTAGGGAGGCATAAGAGATTTTTGTTGGGTTTAGGAGGGAGTGGGTTTTGGATGCCCCACCTTATTTTATTCTATTATGTTATGTATTATGGGAGCCATAAGAGTGAGGGA